>CM033720.1:5146062-5392850 GCA_019671005.1 Hibiscus mutabilis
TAGAGCACGCGCTGACTGTTCGAATACCAAGACACCACGTGGCGAAATCTGGTGCAATCCTTCCAGTTTCCATATCACATTTGAACCATCCATTCTCCATGCAATCTAAGCCGTTGGATCAGATCTGATCCAACGGCCGAGAACGAGTCTGCCGAAGGACATCACCACCATGTTGCCTCCACCATGCTGCCCTCAACCACCGCGTTCAGAACGTGCAAAAGACAAAAACAATGGATTGTTAGTAACCAAATCTGCAAAACATGTACTTTATTTTTTATCTACCAAAATCATCAGAGAATAGATATGGGTATAAAAATCAAAATATGTAAGAACATTTGGCAATGACCAGTAACCAGATCCGAAATAATAACAAAAAATTTCCAAAAGTTTTACTGGTAATTTCTTCCTATTTTCTTCGCATGCATGGATTAAAAATAAAAAAGAAAGCAAAAAAGTTCTTTACCTAAGTCGGTTCACCTCCGTGCCGGCAACAAATCGTTCGTGGTGAGCCTTTCGAAAGGAGAGGCTGGTTTTGGTTTCGAAGCATTTGTTTCTAGTTTAAAAATGGGGTTTCCATGGTTTTTTTGGAGGCTTTAAGGGCTCCTGTTTCGTTTTGGGAGTTTTTGGGTTGCCTGAAGTGGGGACCTAGGACGGCTAGAGGCGGCCGGTCGGCTAGACCTCGCCTGAGGCCAACCAAGCATGGCTGACTGCGGTGGCCGGGGAGTTTTAAAGAGGTTAGGGGCTCGGGTTTGAAAGAAAAAAGAGGGAGAAGGGAATGTTGAATCAGAGGGTAAAAGAATAGGGGAAAATCTATTTTTTGGCTGGATAAGTGTGATTTATAGGCCTTGTTATTTTAAAATGGTGAAATCACGTAATAAGGACCCCTGCATTCTTCAAATTTTTGTTTTAAGCTCACCCCTTGGTCTAATTGCAGGATAAGTCCTTCTTTCTTTTTAAATTCTTTCAATTCGGTCCTAAAATCAAACTGGATCAGTTTTAAAGTGGTAAAATAACCGGCTCAGTCATTCTGTGTTTTGGTTTTTTTTCATCCTGAGCTTGCCGCATGGGCTATTTGCATATTCAGTCCTCTCAAGTTTTGATTCGTTTCCAATCTCGTCCCAAAATCAGTTTTTATTTGTTTTAACTTCAGTCACCTTGTCTTCTTTTATGTCATTTCGGTCATTTTTTATATTTTTAAAAAATTAATGTCATATGCTTTTGTTTATTCACTGTTCCTTTAGCATGTTTATATCACTTATTCTGCTCATATATGATTACTTTTATCATGTTTATTTACGTTTTTTATTGGTGTTATATTATGTTTTTGTGTTTGGATTTATTCGGTCTTGTTATATGCATGTTTGTTTTAGGTGTTTTTTTTTTGTTTTGTTTGTATATCATGTTCATGTGATTCATCTTTTTATGTATTTCGATCGGCATACTATATACATTTATTTATGTTTTCATAACATGTGTATTTTCACACTAATATATCATTTAATTTATTTGTTCATGTCGTCTACTTGTGTTTTTTTAAGTGATCATGTTTAGCTTAGTTATTTATCATGTATATGTGTTCTAGTATGTTTTATTGTTGTTTTGCATTTTAGGTTGTATGTTAATAATGGGTGATATTTGTTATATATTAATGTCATGTTTTTTATTTCTTATTTAAATGGTGTCATATGTTAAGTATCAAATATTAGTCTTTTTTGTGTTAGCATAATTATTTTGCTAATTTAGTATCATATTATATGTCATGGCATGCATATATTATTGTTTGGTAATTTTGATATGTTCAAGTATGTTAGATATGTGCTAGTCTAAATTCGAATGGTGTTATTTCCCTTTTATTTTCATTTTTTAATTGGTGTTAGCCTTATGATATCTAGGTTTGTGATTATGATTATGTTCGTATTTATGTGTCCCGTGTTAAAGCATTAAGTTTTTGTTAGCATCTTGATTCGGATTTATTAGTTTAATATCATATTACATGTATGTCATGCATATGTTATAGTTATTAATGTGTCTAAGCATGTTAGATTTAAATCTTAGTTTTGGAAGCATGTTTTTCTTGTTCTTGTTTTGTCTTTTTTTATATATATTATGATAGGTTATGTTTTTTATTCATGTATTTTTTTTTGTTTAATCTTGTAATATTCTCGTTTTTATGTTTTTATTACCATGTGGATGTATGTTTTTTAAATTGTTTTTTAAGATTGCATAACAGAATTATTAATTGTCTATGCGGCGCCCTTTTATTCGAGCGTAAACGTGGCCAGTATCATCAGTTTACTCTCGAATAATGGGGCCCTTAAAATTTACTCGCACATATAGTTAAATTTTAATTTAATCGTCCATTTAATTTGGAAAATTTAATATTAATAAAGCGGTAATTATTAAAGTACCATTTAATCATTCCCCATCCGTAACCGACTCCCGAACCCAACATTTTAAAAATCTCTAGTTTTATGGTGTCCGACCTACCCTAGTGGTCGGTGACGACTCCATTTTTAAATAAAATATGATTTTTATAAAACCCCAACGGGATATATTTTTAAATACCCAAAACACATTGAAACCCGTTTTTTAGCGTAAAAGGATATCGCTACAGATGGCGACTCCGCTGGGGACGATTTTTGTTTTTCAAAAACAAATGAGAGTCAAGCTTTTTAAATAATTACCGCTTTACTAATATCGGAAGTTCCGGATTAAAGTGACTATTAAATTAACATTCAGTTATAATTGCCCGTTTATTTTAACACATTTAAAATTTGGCATATAAACACGTCCTTTTAAGTGGGGGGAAACGCTTGTGCTTTGTGAGGATATCGTTCCTCCGTATGGGCCTAGCCAAAGTACCTTCAGGGCTCGAGTACCTTATGCTTTCGTGAGGATATCGTTCCTTCGTATGGCTATAAGCGAATGGGTCCCCCTGAATTGAACCCGCTTGAAAGGAGCCTATAATGGGTGATGATTGGGGGCCTTGCTACCCTTAGTATGGGACAGCAAGGACAATTCGGGTACATCCTAGCACCAACACTGGATGTAGAGAACATATAAAAACCCACCCTTTTAGAGCCATGCGGATAACCTAGGTGTCTTAGACGGGATGTAAATAGGGTTGTTTTGTTTATCTTATTTAATTTGCCATTTAATTATGTATTTATTGTTTTTATCCGGTACTAACTCGTTTCCTTTTTGTTTTGTTTTTGCATCGCATTCGCATTACATAGGGTATTGATTCCCGAGTGGTTTCTCCCATAATAGAGATTGTTCATGATGGACCAAGGGTTCTCTGACCTGACGATAGGGGGTTCGGTTCTGGAGTTCTATCCCGAGGCTAGATTAGAGACAATAGAAGGAGAATCGTTTAGAGACTTCAGGTCAGATTCGGCAAGCAGTGTCAGTTTTGGTAGTGAGCGAGATGGAGTACAAGTGTTAAAGAAGCAAATGATCGAGATGATTAACCAGATAAATGCTATGATGAAAGGTAAGCAGCCTGTCGAGCTCAGAGAAGAATTGATCAATGATTAGAATGTAGAACAGAATGGTCAGAATGTTAAGATAGACAACACCGTTAAATACGACAAGTTGAATCCTTTCGTGATCAATCTCAAGAAACAGACATGTGGCATATCTGTGGCAGATACCCAGGAAACAGAGGCAAGACTAGGAGAAGCCCGAGAATCAAATGACGTAAAGGGGCATTGTCCTATACCTATTAGATACACCGAGCTACTTCCATTGCTCATTGAAAGAAATTTTATTGTAACGGGGAAGTCTGTACCAAAGAGACCACCTTACCCGAAGGGTTACAACAGTCGTATCTGGTGCAGCTACCACATGGGGGTTCGGGTCATCACACTGAGAACTGCGGAGCCTTGAAGAAAAAAGTTCAAGATCTTATCAGGATGAGAGTTTTGGGTTTCGAAGACAGACAACCCCGATTCTACGGTGAGCCAGCCATTGCCCGAGGGGCAAAGTCGAAGAATGGTCAATGCTTAGTCCAAGGTTCGGGTAACACAAAAGTGGGTCACTCAAGTGAGACAAATTCAGGAGTCGAAAGTGAAAGCATCTCAGAAGATGAATTTGCATTCGAGTACGGCCAGCTCAAGCAGAAGAGGTATAATTTGAGCAAAAAATTGAAAGGTATACAAGACGAGTACCAGAAGTTGCACTTTGAATTCAAGAATGCCGGGCTGGGTGACACCTCTTAAGAATGGGTTAATGGCATGATTCAGCTGAAGAACGATATGGAACGTTGGAAGCAGAAATACAAGACTAGTAAAAATAAAGCCAGATCGTTGTCACAAAAGCTGAAAGGAGTTGAGAGCCAACGCGACATTCTCCAAAGTGAGTTGGAAAACAGTCTGGCTATGGACGAGATCCTGAAATCAAGTCTGCAGCAGAAATGAGAGGAATCTTAAGCCCTCTAAATGGAAAATGCATCACTCAAAGAGCAGATAGAAAGGCTCGAGACTTCTTTACGTACCAGCGAGATTCGTGCTAAAGCATACAAGCAGGCCGGGTATGAAAGTTTCAAAGAAGTCACTGTCAAGCTGCAAAAGGTTGAGCAGAAGATACAGGAGAAAGACAAAAACATAAAGATCGTTATTAATCAAGCGCGACAAGTGGCCCAACAGGTCGCAGAATTAGTTGATACAGTAGCGCCGATAAGCCAAAATATGGATCCAGCGTTGGACCGCGAAGGAAAGCTGACGAGACTGTTGAATAAGGGCAAAAAATTATGAGCTAGAGCTCACCGCTACCTGTAAACTCCTAATACCCGATGTAATGAAAACTTTTGGTCTGAATGAAAGATGTTCTCTGGGGACAAATCACTTACGGAATCAATACCTTATTGCATTCATGCATTGCATCACATCCTTTGCATTGTTTAATGATTTTATCATTGCATGGTACTTCATCATTTAATTTATGGGGTTCCATGGTAGAACTAGTTAAGAAAATAGAACGAACTAAGGAGTCAAGGCTTGACCTGCTAAAAGGAAGAATCGAGAAAGAGCTAAAGAAGAAAGAAAAAATAGATATTTTCAATACGAGGAAACTCTGTCTAGTCCCTGATTTGGTCATTCTTCCGAATTTCAAGAATCCCAAATTTGCGTTGTATGACGGAACTAGCTGCCCAAAGATTCACTTGACCATGTTTTGCAGAAAAATAGAGGGATACATAAAGAATGAATAGTTGTTGATCCACTACTTCTACGATAGCCTAACGGGACCTGCAGCGGTGTGGTACAACCGTTTGAGCAGAAACCAGGTTCGATCATGGGGTGACCATGCTAATGCCTTATTGAGTCAGTACAGATATGCTTTGGACTTAGCGCCTTGTCGACAGTTTCTTCAGAACGAGAAAATGAGACCAAATAAAAGCTTCAAGGAATATGCACTAAGGTGGCGATGTTCGGCAACCCAAGTTCGACCTCCTATAGCAAAAGAAGAGTTAACTTCCATGTTCCATGCGACGCTTCCCTCTCATTTCTTTGATATGATGTTGGAGAAATCAATAAGCAAATTCAAGGATTTTATGACGATTGGAGAGATGATAGAATACGCGATCCAAGAAGGAAAATTAGGGTCTAAGTCTAAGGACCGAACTAAAGAAAAGGCAGGTGAAGATAGAGAAGTAAACGAGTGTCACCTCCAAGGTTCTTGTGGCCGTAAAAGAAGAAGACAGACTGACACTTCAAGGTCATCAAGAAAAATTTATTGGACGAGTACAAATTTGGAAGTGTTCGGAGTATCCATCTCAGACATATGGCCTAATTTGGTAGTAAGTCGCTATCTTGTTCCCAGACCGATGAAAATTACACCTGATCCATCTGCCCATAGCTTCGACTCGAGTAGTACATGTGAATTCCATATGGGGGCACTAGGGCATCCCACCAGAAAGTTAGACCTTTATAGGAGAAAATCAAAAAGTTGATCAATAATGGGACCTTGACACAAGAACTGATCCAGCAGTGGAGAACCAAAGATGAGGGGCAAGTTTACATAGTGCTAATGAAACCAGAAATATCTCTGCATTATAAGACTTTCTTGAAGTAATACAAGGAATCAACTTTACTACCTATGGCCCACATGTGGTAAAAATCTTTTATGAGGGGGCATGCGTCATGTTTGTTGATTTTCATTCCAATGAAGAACCTATTTCGCTTAACATACAATGTTCTTGAGAACACATAGATGTGTATCTTTTCTGGCCGTTGTAGGACATTGGATATCAATTGCAAGATGTGACATTAGTTGGATATTGTGATAACGATGAGGTGTGATCTCCCCAACAGACTCTGGTCAGCAAAGCAAGGCTACTACTCTTTCGATGACGTTCAAGGACGAAAAAGCTCCAAATGTTAACCATGTAGAGTTACTTGAAATTGAAATTCTAAGTGTAATCTTCTATGCACTAAAGAGTTAAAAAGCAAAACGGGACACATGTATGTGGAATAAAAGAAAATAATAATATTAGGTGGGTTAAATAAAAAGCACTCATATGTTCGGAGCCTAGTAATAAGCTTGTTCGGATAAGTGTGTGAAAATTTTGGGGCACTCCACTGAAGCAATAAGGTTGCAATACACTATCCAAGTAAAGAAACCTTAGCTTCATGAGTGATGGTAATATTTTCAAATCGTGACTATGCTGAGTAACTTGGGGTCATGTTGTTGCTCCATCATTGTCTTCAAGAAAAAGGACTGTGATGAGTTAATTTCCTCAAAATAATGATAAACGCATGAAGAAAAAAGAGAAAAGAAAAGAGAAAAGAAAAGAAAAAAAAGAAAAGAAAAAAGGGGAGAAAAATGAACAATAGCATAAGTATAATTAAAACATACACACCCACCTAGAACTTTATTCTTAGAGTGATATTTCTGCGCTCGAGTGGTCAAACAAGTCCACCTTTTTTAGGGCAGAGCAAATAATGAGAATTGAGAAAGAGTAGTATTCTACAACAACGCGTAATCATGAGGATGAACCGAGTCATCTGGGAAGACTTCACAGCCTGGAATCGCCGCAACATTCAAAATCCTTATGGACTCAAGCTAGGCTTGAAATGATCGTTGAACGGTTGAATCTAATACGCTCTTGCACTTCATATCCAGAGCTCATATTTTGTTGTTTGTTATACTAAGATGTTGATTTCAAGATCATGTATGTTAATCTAAACGACATTATTCAGTGGAATGCCAATCAACAAATTGACAATTTAAAGCAACAAAGATTTCCATGTATTGCTTCAGAGATAAGATCCATAATACAAGGTCGCGGGTGTTATTGGACACATAACCAGAAAAATGACCCCTCGATGTTTAAGATAAAGATGATGACAAGAATATATGTGTCGAACCGCTCAAGAGCAGGAAGCATGTTTCAGCTATGATGCCTTAGTTGGTTCAAGGAAATGAAGAACGAACTAGGACGAGAATGAGGTCGCAAAATACAGGGGAAGGTAAGAGATAAACATGGATTCTCCAGAGAGTTAGAGTATAAGGATCAAGAGATGGTTCCCGTCAAGAAGCAGAATAAGAAGAAGAAAAAGGAAAAAAAGAAGTAGAAGAAAAAGAGAAAAAGAAAAAAATAGAAGAAGAAAAATAAGAAAGCTTTACATTGCATGCATCATATAGATAGAGGCATGTTAATTTTGGCTTGTTTTAGACAGGTACTTGAAGAATTATCAAAGAGTTTTAAGAAGTCGATTTTATTAAAGAAAGAAAGAACGACAGTCATAGTAGCGTGAGGCCAGATGACGGTAGCCAAAGTAGCGTGAAGCCAGATATTAAGTCATTCGGGCCATCCGTAAGACCTTCGGGCATGATGATAAGACCTTCAGGCCACCAGTAAGTCTTTCGAGCATGCTGATAAGTCTTTCGGACTATTAATAAGCCTTTCGGGCATGATGCGGCAGCCATAGTAGCGTGAGGCCAAATGACAGTAGCCATAGTAGCGTAAAGCCAGATATTAAGTCATTCGATCCATTAGTAAGACCTTTGGGCATGATGATAAGACCTTTAGGCCACCGATAAGTCTTTCGAGCATGGTGATAAGTTCTTCGGGCCATCGATAAGACCTTCGGGCATGATGAGGCAGCCATAGTAGCGTGAGGCCAGATGACGGTAGCCATAGTAGTGTAAACCCGGATATTAAGTCTTTCGGGCCATCAGTAAGTCATCCGGGCATGACGATAAGTTCTTCGGGCCACCAGTAAGTCTTTTGAGCATGGTGATAAGTCATTCGGGCCATCAATAAGACCTTCGGGCATGATGAGGCAACCATAGTAGTGTGAGGCCAGATGACGGTAGCTATAGTAGCATAAAGCCAGATATTAATTCCTTCGGGCCATCAGTAAGACCTTTGGGCATAATGATAAGACCTTCGGGCCACCGATAAGTCTTTCGAGCATGGTGATAAGTCTTTTAGGCCATCAATAAGACCTTTGGGCATGATGAGGCAGCCATAGTAGCGTGAGGCCAGATGACGGTAGCCATAGTAGCATAAAGCCAGATATTAAGTCCTTTGGGCCATCAATAAGTCCTTCGGGCATGACGATAAGTCCTTCGGGCCACCGATAAGTCTTTAGAGCATGGTGATAAGTCCTTCGGGCATGATGAGGTAACCATAGTAGCGTGAGGCCAGATGACGATAGCCATAGTAGCGTAAAGCAGATATTAAGTCCTTCGGGCCATCAGTAAGACCTTCAGGCATGATAATAAGACCTTCGGGCCACCAGTAAGTCTTTCGAGCATGGTGATAAGTCCTTCGAGCCATCAATAAGTCATTCGGGCATGATGCCGTAGCCTTAGTAGCGCGGGTCCAGAAAGATAGATTGCCATGTTGGTGTGAATCCCAGAAAGTTTGAAGATAAAGGTTCTATATAGGAATGCCCTATAGCTCCAAGATTAGAAGGTGAAGAAGTTCCAAATAAGAAGAACTTACGAGCCTAAAGATTCGGCCAAAGAAAAGCGGAGAGTTCCAGTTTCGAAGCCACAAACAAGGAAATCAGATAAAAATGAGTGCTTTTGGTCTTTGTTTTGTTCTTGTTTCACAAGAACAAACAAAGAGGGGAAACTGTAATCACTTATTTTTATCCAGTTTGTAAATATTGTTAATATATTAGTATAATAATTAATGGATATTATCATTGCATGTATACATATATGGTATTATTATGTGTGTGTTTACTATGTACGTGTGGCTAATATGTATATGGCATATGTGTGGTATATGTGCATGTCACATATGCATTGTTTGTATATATACAATGTGTGTATATTTATAATAATTATGTGGGATCAAATACATATGTTTGTATTATGTCCTTGAGTGTATGTGTATCACGTATGTATTTACATTTTTTATGAGCACATTGTTTATACGTATAATGTGTGTGGACGTTTATGTTAATTATGTGTATGATTATATATGCATGTATGTTAGCATGTTATATTAATGTTTGCATGTGTGTTACACGTATGTGTGTGTGTGCATATGTACGTACGTATGTATTATCGTATTATTATTATTATTATTATCACATAAGCAGATAATAAAATAAAACCCAAGTCTGTTAGTGTCCAGTCCAATATATTACAAAGTCCATTATATATTACAAGACCCAAAATTAAATTTTACAAAGCCCATTTCGGTCCAAACCCTAACCCATTATCCAAAAATGCTAACCCTAATTACATGTTTTTCTTTTGCAGCCGCATGATCTGAGCCGTTGGATCAAGATTTGATCCAACGGCCCAAATTAAATAAAGACCCTCCAACTGGCGCGCGTTTGATGTACTCCCCGAATTGTTCATTCTCACGCGCGCGTATAGAACACACGCTGACTATTCAGATACCAAGACGCCACGTGGTGAAATCTGATGCAATCCTTACAGTTTCTAGATCACATCTGAACCATCCATTCTCCATGCAATCTCAGCCGTTGGATCAGATTTTATCCAACGACCGAGAACGAGTCTGCCGAAGGACATCACCATCATGCTGCCTCTACCATGCCGCCCTCAACTACTGCGTTCAGAACGTGCAAAAGACAGAAAACAATGGATTGCCAGTAACCAAATCTGCAAAACATGTTCTTTATTTTTTTATCTACCAAAATCATCAGAGAATAGATATGGGTATAAAACTCAAAATATGTAAGAACATTTGGCAGTGACCAGTTACCAGATCCGAAATAATAACAAAAAAAATTTCCAGAAGTTTTACTGGTAATTTCTTCCTCTTTTCTTCGCATGTATGGTTTAAAAATAAAAAAATGAAGCAAAAAAGTTCTTTACCTAAGTCGGTTCATCTCCGTGCCGGCAACAAACCATTCGTGGTGAGACTTTCGAAAGGAGGGGTCGGTTTTGGTTTCGAAGCATTTGTTTCTAGTTTAAAAAAGGGGGTTTTCATGGTTTTTTTGGAGGCTTTAAGGGCTCTTGTTTCATTTTGAGAGTTTTGGGGGTTGCTTGAAGTGGGGACCTAGGAGGCTAGAGGCGGTCGGTCGGCCAGACCTCGCCTGAGGCCAACCAGGCATGGTTGACTGCGGTGGTCGATGAGTTTTTCAGAGGTTTGGGGATCGGGTTTGAAAGAAAAAAGAGAGAGAAGGGAATGTCTAATCAGAGGGTAAAAAAATAAGGGAAATTTGTTTTTTGGCTGGATAAGTGTGATTTATAGGGCCTTGTTTTTTTTAAATGGTGAAATCACGTAATAAGGACCCCGCATTCTTTAAATTTTTTGTTTTAAGCTCGCCCTTGGTCTAATTGCAGGATAAGTCCTTCTTTCTTTTTAAATTCTTTCAATTCGGTCCTAAAATCAAACTGGATCAGTTTCAAAATGGTAAAATTACCGGCTCAGTCATTCCGTGTTTTGGTTTTTTTTCATCCTGAGCTTGCCGCATGGGCTATTTGCATATTCACTCCTCTCAAGTTTTGATTAGTTTCCAATCTCGTCCCAAAATCAGTTTTTATTTGTTTTAACTTCAGTCGCCTTGTCTTCTTTTATGTCATTTCGGTCCTTTTTTATATTTTAAAAAAATTAATGTCATATGTTTTTGTTATTCACTGTTCCTTTAGCATGTTTATATCACTTATTCTGCTCATATATGATTACTTTTATCATGTTTATTTACGTTTTTTATTGGTGTTATATTATGTTTTTGTGTTTGGATTTATTCGGTCTTGTTATATACATGTTTGTTTTAGGTGTTTTTTTTTGTTTTGTTTGTACATCATGTTCTTGTGATTCATCTTTTTATGTATTTCGATCGGCATACTATATACATTTATTTATGTTTTCACAACATGTGTATTTTCACGCTAATATATCATTTAGTTTATTTGTTCATGTCGTATACTTGTGTTTTTTTAAGTGATCATGTTTAGCTTAGTTATTTATCATGTATATGTGGTCTAGTATGTTTTATTGTTGTTTTGCATTTTAGGTTGTATGTTAATAATGGGTGATATTTGTTATATATTAATGTCATGTTTCTTATTTCTTATTTAAATGGTGTCTATGTTAAGTATCAAATATTAGTTTTTTTTGTGTTAGCGTAATTATTTTGCTAATTTATATCATATTATATGTCATGGCATGCATATATTTTTGTTTGGTAATTTTGATATGTTCAAGTATGTTATATATGTGCTAGTTTAAATTCGAATGGTGTTATTCCCTTTTATTTTTATGTTTTAATTGGTGTTAGCCTTATGATATCTAGGTTTGTGTTTATGATTATGTTCGTATTTATGTGTCCCATGTTAAAGCATTAAGTTTTTGTTAGCATCTTGATTCGGATTTATTAGTTTAATATCATATTACATGTATGTCATGCATATGTTATAGTTATTAATGTGTCTAAGCATGTTAGATTTAAATCTTAGTTTTGGAAGCATGTTTTTCTTGTTCTTGTTTTGTCTTTTTTTATATATATTATGATAGGTTATGTTTTTTATTCATGTATTATTTTTGTTTAATCTTGTAATATTCTTGTTTTTATGTTTTTATTAACATGTGGATGTATGTTTTTTAAATTGTTTTCTAAGATTGCATAACGGAATTATTAATTGTCAATGTGGCGCCCTTTTATTCGAGCGTAAACGTGGCCAGTATCAAGCGCAGTGATGGTGGTCTATCGGTTTACTCTCGAATATCAGGGCCCTTAAAATTTACTCGCACTTATAACCGAATTTTAATTTAATAGTCCATTTAATCCGGAAAATTTAATATTAATAAAGCGTTAATTATTCAAGTATCAATTTTGGGCGGTGCGGTGTTGCTAATCCTTCTCCATCCGTAACCGACTCCCGAACCCAACATTTTAAAAATTTCTGGTTTTATGGTGTCCGGCCTACCCTAGTGGCCGGTGGCGAGTCTATTTTTTAAATAAAATATGATTTTTTTAAAACTCAAACGGGACATATTTTTAAATACCCAAAACACATTGAAACCCGTTTTTTAGCGTAAAAGGATGTCGCTACAATAGTAAAAAGTTGGTTAGGTATATAACTCCATGAATGCCCTTGTTATTTGTTAATAGTTAACTGTTGAAGCAACAAGATTATGATGCATCATCATAAATGAATTCAGTTTTAAAATTTCATGATGTGTCACTGTCTGTTGCATAGATTTATACTTTGGTGATGCATCGAATATTAATCCGTAATTTATTACCATACAAAACATTTTTATCACTTAAATTCAATATTTATTTTTTAATTTACCAAAAGGTATCTTTATTAATTTGCTTGTAATTGTGACTACAGTGTGAAACTCAAGTTTGATAATGGACTTTGAGGAATGGTCATGCGAGTCATGCATCAAACTTAGCTGCTGCAGGCATGCTATTGTATTAGCACATTTTACATGCTTTGGCGAATCTGTATCTTTTCATTATGTTTAGACATGGAAATTCACCTATTGTTCTATAATTTATATGATTATATTTATTATTAATGGATAAGTTTTCTAAAAAATTATAATAATAGAATGCCAGAATTTCAGATTTATTCTTCATAGCCCGTGGTGTTATGCTTTACTGTTTTTAGTTAGGCATTAGCCCATGATGTATTTAAAGCTGGCAGATGTTAATTATTTTCTGGACTCTGATATTCAGGTGAATAGGCTTTTTCATATATATATATATATATATATTCTATTCCCAGGTAACTCACTTATAGTACTTCGAGATTAACAGGAAGAAAACTTATTCAGAACTGGATCTGTTTCTCCCAACAATTAAGTGTTTGGGCCAACAAAATCATATTCAATGAGAAAACCAATTACATTTATAATAATAATAATAATAATTTCTTTGTTTAACAAAAGAAGAAAAAACTTCATAAGAACCTTTATTCTTGAGCAGATATTTGAGGGGTTGAGCCTTTGATTTAGGGCATGTTGTTTATTACTTTTCAAACTAGTTTTTGTAGTCAAAATCTTTTTTGGACCAAAAGCAATGTATAATATGTAGCATTTCAGGTCAAAAAGTACTTTTTAGCAATGTAGAACTCATGACTTAAAGGGAATATAAGGGAACAAAGATGAGCAGCTTAGCCAACCAGCCAAATGTGTTTACTCTAAAAGTTGAAATTTCTAATTTTTAGCTTCTCTAAAAGTATTTTTGAGTAAAATTACTCATATATCTTTGTTTATATCACGAATCTTTTTATATTTAAAAAATATTTAAAATAAATATTTTATCTACTTAAAAATACTTTTAACAGTAATATCAAACACTCTTTTTTAAATTAAGGGTAAACTACCTAGCTGACCACCTAATTATTGGGCGTGACCTGTTTTGACCACCGAACTAAAAAAATTTAAAATTCGACCACCAAACTATTTAAATGGACTTATTTTAAACGCCGGCCGTTAAAATCTAACGGATACATTTGGTCATTGTTAGTTACATATTATATCAATTTAGTCCTAGTTTTAAATTAAACGTGTCACCGCGTGATGAAAGGAAAATTTAAGAATAAAGGGAAAAAAGCTTGACAAGGGGTTTGAACCCACAACCTCATGAAAGAAAACCCATAACTTTACCACTGCACCAATCCATTTTTAGTGAAATGGATTGCACCAAATTTTATATATCTTATAATGCAGTAAATGCTAGGGAATAAAGAAGTAAAAATGGTTGCAAGGGGACTCGAACCTAAATCACTTGGGATGTGCAAAACCATACAAACCACTTAACCAATTCAAATAATTAATTTAAATATGATTATATTTTAAATATATTTAACGTATAATTAAAGCAAGATTTAAATGAAATTAGATTTATGATTTTTATATTTTTAAACTAGATTGAATATTTTTTCTTTTTCACATTTATTTTAATAATTTCATATATATAATATTGAATCGAGTTCTTTAATTTAATTAATCATTTTATTTTTTAATAAATATCTTAATTTATTATTAATATAATATATATTAATTACATTAAAAAATAAAATTATAAATCCAATTTAATTGTAAAATAAATATGAAAAAGAAAAAAATATTTAATTTAGTTTAAAAATATAAAAATCATAATCTAATTATTTGAATATATTTAAAATATATTCATATTTAAATCAATTGTTTAAAAATATTTTTTCTTTCTTTAACTATAAGTTAAATATATTTAAAATATATTCATATTTAAATCAATTATTTGAATTAGTTATGTGGTTTGTGTGATTTTATACATTTCAAGTGATTTAGGTTCGAGTTTCCTAGCAACCATTTTTATTTCTTTATTCCCTAATATTTACTGCATTATAAGATATGTAAAATATGGTGCAATCCATTTCACTAAAAAGGGATTGGTGCAGTGGTAAAGTCATGGATTTCCCCTTATGAGATTGTAGGTTTAAACCCCACGCTAAGCACTTCCCCTTTTATTCTTGAATTTTCCTTTCATCGGGTGATGACACGTGTCGTCACCTGATTGGTTGATTAATTTTATTTATTTAATTTAAAATTAGGACTAAATTGATTAATGGTAACTATTAAAGACCAAATGTGTAATTATACAAATTTTACTTTAACTGCCACATCACCTATCTGTTAGATTTTAACGGCCGGTGATCAGAATAGGTCCATTTAAATAGTTGGGTGATCGAATTTTAAATTTTAGTTCGGTGGTCAAAACAGGTCTCGCCCAATAATTAGGTAGTCAGCTAGGTAGTTTACCCTTAAACTAAACAATCTAAAATAACTTTCTCACCCCACTCTTTAAAAGCACTGTGAAATCCGTCCTTAAGGAAAATGATGACAACCTATAGGGTATACATGAGTTATTCGATGGACAATTGAATTTAACCAGGGACGAACCTACGGAAGAACTTGGAATGAAGCCTTTAGATTTTTTATACTAAAAAAATAATGAGATTTTTTCATCTATTTGAACCTCTTCCTTTCAATACATTTGAACCTTACCCCTTTAGTTTTATGATTATTTATACTTTAGCCCCTATTCTTGATTTATGACTCCATCACTGGATTCAGAAATTTCAAATAACTACCTTGTATTTGTCAACACGTCTACACCCTAAAACCCTCTACTATAAACCCAATCTAGACATCTAATCCTTCTAATTTGGACCACTTGTTCATCAATCGTTCCCTTTATTTTATAGTTTCAACTCTAACAGCATTTGGGATGTCTATTTTAATAAAAGGTAAAATCCACATTTATTACGTCACCTATCCCCGTATTTTTATTTCAGTACCCCAACTAATTTTTTAATAAAATAGTACTTAATGTTATATTTTGTTTATGTTTTGGTACCCCAACAGTTAAAATTTAACAGAGATGATGACATGACTCATTTTTAATTAGAATAATAATAGTTTTAGTCCAAAAACTTATAGATTTCTCCAATTTTGAGAAAAAATCGCATTACCCACTTCTTTCTCCAATTTTGAGAACTTTTTGAGAAAAAAAATCACGACTTCACCAAAGTTACAACTTTTTTTCCAATACAATATATTGGGGGGAGGTTTAAGGTAGAGTTGGACAGCCGTGTTACCCGTCGTTTGCGTTTCTCAGCAGCGGTTCCAAGGGACAATTGGGATACGAGGGAACATGATTGTAACCCCTAAATTACAAACCCCAACCCTTAGATCTAACCCCAAACTCAACCTTAAACCCCCAAAGAAATTAAACAGTTAAAATGAAAAGAAAAATAAAATGGGTCATTTGTAAATTTACCCCAAAAGTTAAGATGATTTTAAATTGATCAATTTTGGACTAAATTGATGAAATATATAAGTGCTTTGGGCTAAAACTGTGATTATACCAAGCCGTGTTATCATCTCTGTTAATTTTAAACGATTGGGGTACCGAAACAGAAACATAACATAACATTAGGTACTATTTTATCAAAAAATTAATTGGGGTACGAAAATAGAATCGCGAATATAAGTGAGGTACTAAATATTTAGTTTACCGTTTAATAAATAGGTTGATCACTCCTGAAAACTGTAACTATCATCTAGTTATTATATGTACTATTTTAACACACTTTTAGTGTACGACCCATATGAATGACTAATGAATTTACACATGTACCATTAGTCGGGTATATTACCATAATTTTTTGGTAAATTACATAAATCATCATTGAATTTTACTCTTAAATTTATTTTGGTCACTGAAGTTTCAAAAAGTTCAATTTACTCACGAAGTTTAGACATTGAACTTTTTTGCCACTCTTAAACCCCAAACGGTCTTAGATATTAGTTGTTCGATTCCAAATTTCATAAATCACTTCGTCTCGTCCCTTGAGTCTAAATTCGGCCTCCATTTTATTAGAAAGTACTCAGAAGTTCACTAATCGGACAAAATTTTTTAGGTTTCTCTCTGGTCGATCTCCCTCCTCTGTCGTCAAATGGAGCATGTTTCTCAAAATGTTGCTTTTCTCGTGTCAATGAAGTTTTCCACCATTCGGATCTAGGAGAAATTTCTTCGTTCGGCGACAAATGGACGTCGTCAAAAAGTTAAATGATGAGTGACCAAAAACGTATAATGTCTAAACTTTAGTGAAAAATTGAACATTTTGAAATTTCAGTGACAAAATAGATTTGAGAGTAAAGTTCAGTGATAATTTACGTAATTTATCCAAAAAAAATTAGTCTGCATGGCAATTTTCTATGTTTGAAGGAGCAAATAGGGATTCAAAATAGAAAAGAAGCAAGTGGGTGGAAATTGGCCAATTTATCAAGAACCTACCAATTCCAATTATGAAAAGGCACAAAACAAGTAAACATAAAAGTGGGTTTCAAAGAAAGCCATGGTCCCCTTCTTTGATTCTTATTTTGTCAGGATGGAATTCAGTGGAGTCATTTCTTTGAATTAACTGTGTGCCCACTATCCCTTTTCAAGTTCCAATCCAAAAATGCCAACAAAAATCATACCATCAAACCAATTTCTTTCATTTTTCAGATTTTTTACTTCATCCACCCAAAATTGCATCCCCATTTCTTATTTCACCCGCTTACGGCAGCATCATGATCAGTGAATGATCGAAAAATATATATAAGGGTTGACACAAATAAAATCTCAAAATTTTAGGGTAGACATAAGCTTTAAATGTTACAAAAATTTAAGGATTAATTTGTAAAATTAAAAAAATTAAGGATAAATATGTAAATTTTAAAAAGTTTAGGGTGGGCATGGGCCAACCCTACATTATACGTGGATCCGCCATTGATCATGATATCAACCGAATACATGCAGGGCAGAATCAGAAATTAAAATCAGAATATAAGGTACAATTAATCATAAAAATAGGAGGATAAAGTTTGAATAAATTGAAATTTGGATATCTAAATTAAGTAAAAACCTATTAATTTTTTAGAAAAAATTTTGATGCACAAGTATGTTGTATTTAGGGTTTAGAGTTTATTAAGTTTAAGGTTTAAAGTTTAGGTTGTAGAATTTAAGATTTATGATTTAAGTTTAGGGATTTAAGTTTATTAATTTAGAATTTAGATTTTAAAGAATAGTGGTATAATATTTTTTTACACATTCTATGTATCAAAATGTTACTCTTAATTTTTTGAAAAAGATTACGGCCCCAAAAATCCAAATCCCTCTTTCCCTAATTTCATGAACCCTCAAATTCTAGATAAATCAGTTTGAATTATTATTTAAGTAATATTAATATGTTATTTTAAACAATAAACATATTTTTTTATTTAGGTCCCTCGTCCCACGATTAAGAAATGCCCCACGATATCTGAAATATTTTATTATTTTTATTTTTAATAATATGCCATTATCTGATTTATTGCTAGTCTATAAAATTATATACTAGCATTAATGCAATATGTATAAACACATACGTCTTAATTTTTAATTAAGTTGTTTTAAAAATAAAAATAATGAGCAAATACATTTGGCTAGTTGGTTAAGTTTCTCATCTTTATTCCCCATATTTCCTTAGGTTATGGGTTCTAGACCTACTAGGAGCATTCTCCTTCCTTCCCCTAAAATCCCTTTCTTCTCCTCTCTAGATAGGATTAAGATTAGAATTAGAATTTGTAAAAAAAAATGAAAAAGTTAGATATCGAATTTGAATTGTAAAAATATTTGGTATTGAATCAAAATTAAGGGTCGAACTTAAGTATTTTTAATAAATATAAATTTAAAAGGTAAAATATTTTTTTAATAATCTAAAGGTGATTACATGTTAGAATATGTTCATATATACTCTTAACCCTTTGACAATATACACATTGCAGACAAAACGATTGGACTCGAGTCTCCTAAGATGAACATCATCCGCTTTTTCACTAAGACCACTTGTTGAGTTCTAAAAAGTAAAATATCTAAAAATAAATATTTAATATCAAAATAATAAAAATAATAATTCAAAAAAAGAATAAAAATAATTATTTTAAATAATTATATTTTTATTTTAATATTGGCATAAAGCCAAAAAAATGCCCCTAAAGTTTGACTAAATAGTCATTTTGGCATATATTCTTTTTTTTTGAAGCAATTTAACCTCCAACATTTAATTTGGGTCAAAATGGCCAATTTGCGGATGAAAATTATTAGTCAACTAAGGATAAACAACTTGAAATGACTTGACATAATGACTCTTTAGAAGAAAAAATATTTTGTATTTTATACAATTTTATAAAAATATTTTTGACTGATGTGTCATTATATAAAGTAAACATATTTGTCTATATGACACTGTTATCGCGGCGTGCACTGCCATGTAGGTTTGTCACGTCATTTCAAGTTGTTTATCGGCAGTTGACTAGCAGCTTTTATCCGCAATGGGGCCATTTTGACCCAAAATGAAACGTTGGAGGTTAAATTGGTTCAAAAAAAGAATAAGGGCCAAAATGACTATTCAGTCAAATGTCAGGGGCATGTTTTTGGCATTATGTCTTTAATATTATATAAGGGTAATTATTCCATGCACAAGCACTTGCGGAAACTTTGTTTAAAGGTTTATGGGTTTAAGTGTAGTAGTTTTGAATTTAGGTGCTATTGATAGAATTTTGGGTTTAGGGTTAAAATTTAGGGTTTATAGTTTAAAACTTAAATCTCTAATCATATTACCCTAAACCTAAATCTAAACACTAAATTCTAACCCTGAACCCTAAATTCTAAACTCATAAACTAAAACCCATAGACTCTAAACCCTAAACTAAAACCTTAAAACCTAAAATTAAGGCACTTGTGAAAACAAAAAATTTCTGACGCATGTGTATATATAGTACTAAGATAAAACAAATTAATGGTCATGGGCGAAACTAAAGGGACAAGTAAGGGTTGGCCTCCTATAAATGGTTGTAGCGATATCCCTTTTTACGCTAAAAACGGGTATCTATGTTTTGGAGTCTTTCGGGCATTTAAAAACATGTATTTCGTGGGGTTTCAGAAAAACCGTACTTTATTAAAAAAAATGGAGTCGCCACCGGCCACTAGGGTAGGCCGGACACCATAAAACCAGAGATTTTTAAAAATGTCGGGTTCGGGAGTCGGTTACGGATGGGGAAGTATTAGTACCCCCACACCGCCCAAAATTGGTACTTTAATAATTACCGCTTTATTAATATTAAATTTTTTGGATTAAAGTGACGATTTAATTAACATTTAATTGCATGTGCGAGTAAATTTTAAAAGCCCCGTTATCCGAGAGTAAACGCCCAACCACCATCACTACGCCTGATACTGGCCCCGTTTACGCTCGGATAAAAGGGCACCGTATTGACAAAATATATATCTGTTATGCATACTAACATGGCAAATAAATTAAATACAATGCGATAAAAAATAAAAACATAAATGAATAAATACTAACATAATAAAATACTAATCTAACATAAGTAAAATACTAATCTGAAACATACATAAATATTAATCTAACACATAAATAAAAGCAAGTCTAACGTAAATAAAATATTAATCTAAAACATAAATTTAAAACATAAATAAATACTAATCTAAAACATAAATAAACATACAAACTAAAAAAGAACACAATTTTAAATAAAAAGGGAAGAAAATACACCTAACTAGGAGCTCGAATGACGAACCCCACCGAGATCTACCACGACCTCTCCAAAAATTACCTAGATCGGACCCAAAATAGGATCCCGATCGAATGTTGTATCGAACCAACTGGGGCCGAGGGCATTGCCCCCAACCCCGGCCAGCCTTGCGGCAGGCCATGGCTCCCAAAAATTGGGTGCCGATTCAATTGCCGAATTGTGGCAATTCTTGGCGTGATTTGTGTGTGTGAATTGGCTGCCCCCATGCCTTTATTTATAGGCAAGTGGGGGGAGGTTAAGGGTGACGTGGAGAACCTTCCTCCATGCAATTTCCTTTTTTTTGCTTTTTAATTTTTAATTTAATTTTTTTACTTTTTTATATTACATTATTATTTTTTTTGATTTTTTTCATTAATTTTATATTAATAATATTACTATTAAAATAATACCAATAATACTAAAACCCGATAAAAAATGAGTGATTACAGCTGCCCCTCTTTGCTTGTTCTTGTGAAACGAGAACAAAGCAAGGATCAAAAGCACTCATTTTTCTCTTACTTCCTTGTTTGTAGCTTCGGAGTCACGTGTTCTTCTGGAACCCTTCGCTTCTCCTTAGCCGAATCTTCAGGCTCGTAAGTTCTTCCTATATAGAACTTCTTTACCTTCTGGTCTTGGAACTACAGGTTCTTCCTATATAGAACCTTTCATTCTGATGTCTTGAGTTAGGAGTCCCTCCTATATAGGACTTTTCACTCTGAGACGACAAAGCTTGGAGTCCTTCCTATATAGAACTCTTTGCCTTCAATGCGGCGGGTTTTTCCTATATAAAACCTTCTGTGTCACGGATGGATTCTTATAACTAGGAGTTCTTCATATATAGAACTGCTAGTCTTCAAACCCTGGAGCCGCCAGTCCTTCATATACAAAACTTTTAGCTTCTAAAGTCTCAGAGTTACGAGTTCTTCCTATATAGAACCTTTCACTGCGATGGATCGAAAATATAGGCCCTTCCTATATAGAACCTTTATCTTCGAATTTGGGGTTCATGCTATGCTGGCTACCGATTTTTTTGAAAATTTGGGGATTCACGCTGAAAATGACCACTGATCTTTCCGGACTCATGCTACTAAGGCTGCCGAATTTTTTTAAAATTTAGGGATTCACACTGAAAATGGCTATCGAACTTTATGGACTTACACTACTAAGGCTACCGAGGTCTTTATTCAAATTTAGGGATTCACACCAAAAATGGCTACCGATCTTTCTAGAAATTTGGGGATTCATACCGAAAATGGCCACCAATCTTTCTGGACCACGCTACTATGGCTGCCGAACTTTTTGGAAATTTGGGGATTCACGCCGAAAATGGCCACCGATCTTTCTGGACTCACGCAACTATAGATGCCGAACTTTCTGGCCTCACGCTACTGAGGCTGTCAAACTTTTTGGCCTTACGCTACTGAGGCTGCCAAACTTTCTAGACTCACACTACTGAGGCTGCCGAACTTTCTTCAAATTTGGGGGATTCACGCCGTAAATGGCCACTGGTCTTTCTTCAAATTTGGGGATTCACACTGAAAATGGCCACCTATCTTTCTGGACTCACGCTACTATAGCTGCCGAAATTTTTCTTCAATTTTGGGGATTTACGCCGTCAATGGCTACCGATCTTTCTGGACTCACGTTACTAAGGATGCTGAACTTTTTTCAAATTTGGGGGATTCACGCTGAAAATGGCCACCGGTCTTTCTTCAAATTTAGGGATTCACACCAAAAATGGCCACCTACCTTTCTGGACTCATGCTACTATAGCTGCCGAAACCTTTCTTCAATTTTGGGAATTCACACCATCAATGGCTACCGATCTTTCTAGACTCACGCTACTAAGGCTGTCGATCTTTCTGGACTCACGCTACTAAGGCTGCCAATGTTTCTAGACTCACGCTACTAAGGCTGCCAATCTTTCTGGACTCATGCTACTAAGGCTGTCGATCGATCTTTCTGGACTCATGCTACTAAGGCTGTCGATCTTTCTGGACTCACGCTACTAAGGCTACCGATCTTTCTGGACTCACGCTACTAAGGCTGTCGATCTTTCTAGACTCACGCTACTAAGGCTGCCGATCTTTCTGGACTCACGCTGCTAAGGCTTCTGATCTTTTTAGACTCACACTGCTAAGGCTGTCGATCTTTCTGGACTCACGTTACTAAGGCTGCCGCATTATGCATGAAGGACTTATTGATGGCCCGAATGACTTATCACCATGCTCGAAAGACTTACTGGTGGTCCGAAGGTATTATCATCATGCCCGAAGGTCTTACTGATTGCTCGGAGGACTTAATATTTAGCTTTACGCTACTTTGGCTACCGTCATCTGGCCTCACGCTACTATGGCTGCCGTAATCTTTCTTTCTTTGATGAAATCTACTTATTCAAACTTTTTGATAATTCTTCAAATACCTGTCTAAAACAAGCAAAAATTGACATGCCTCTATCTATATGATGCATGCAATGTAA
Source organism: Hibiscus mutabilis (assembly GCA_019671005.1). Taxonomy (NCBI): domain Eukaryota; kingdom Viridiplantae; phylum Streptophyta; class Magnoliopsida; order Malvales; family Malvaceae; genus Hibiscus; species Hibiscus mutabilis. The sequence continues at coordinate 5,169,102 of CM033720.1, forward strand.
TATTTTCTTTTTCTTCTTATTTTCTTCTTATTCTTCTATTTTTTTCTTATTCTTTTTTTCTTTTATTTTCTTTTTCTCTCTTTTTCTATTCTAAAGTCTTACACCCTAAAAGGTCGTTCCTCAGATTTCTTCATCTCTTTACTTCTTCAATGTATGCTCTTAAATCCTCATTTGATCAATCACTTTAAATCTGAATTAACATGCTTTCAAATCTTTCGTGCAGAAGGCTTTCTTGTCTTCAGGGTTATCACCTTTCTTCATATATGATCTTCTGGTCCTTATATTGTTCTTATAAGAACCCTTGTCATCTTCTTCTCTTGGCGTTGCCCCATTCAATCATGGGCTCCACTACTTCGAACTTTCTGACCCATCATATAGAGCCTTGATCTATTTCTAATCACTAGGGTGAGCAAAAATTCTTTCATCCCCTGAGCTCATCCTTGATCTTCTCGTAGCATTCCGACGGGAACTAACTCTCGGTCCCTATGCTTTAAATCTCATCATCATTTATTTTTAAAGTAATGAAAAAGGCAATTTACTTGTGTATATTTCAATAAAAATGATTGTTTGAAAAGATAACAGTCATTTTGAAAATCACAACTTGGAGGGAATACCAAACATTTTAAAAACATTGTTTGGAAAAAATGGTAAACATCAAAACTTTGGGAGAAAATGTCAAACCTTTTAAAACACGTTTTCCCCCAAAATATCAAACACCATAGCACATCTACTTCAAATTGCAGAGATCAACTCTAATGAAGCGCATATTTAGAAGATCTTGACTATTGTGGAGATATACGCAAATGTATAGTTTCTTCTAGTCTATTAGGCTTTAAAGAGGCACAATCCCATACTTAATTCCTAACCCATTTAAGGTGGCTCTCTTAATCTCACTAACTTACCATGCCTTATTCTTCCCTCATTTGGGTGTCGATCAAGCACTTCGAAGTTTGATGTTTCTTAAAGCAAGGTTAACCCTTATAGGCGGAATGAAATCTAAAGACATTCTCATTCAACTTGGATATTTATGGATGATCAGAATGGTATTTGGAGGCTTGTAATGTAGGCCTTTGGTTCATGGTTAGACGAATCTGTATCTTTGTGCTTGTATGATCCGGATATGCTCACATGGAGTTTTCTTTTTTTTCTTTTTCGAGATCACTCTAGACTGCTCGATTTTGGGTTTTCACCCTAGAGTTTATTTCCTCGCTCTCTTTCTTTTGGCCTGCCTTGCTTTCTGGCTGTGTATTGATACTTGTTTTCCGTAAGAAATGATTGATCCTCCAAAGTTCCTTGAATGAAGAATTATGTACATTTTTGGGATTTCTTGTGATTGGTATGCCCAGATGAAATGTTCCTCTTTCTTTTTTCTTTTTTTCTCTCTTTTTTTATTTGGATTGCTCTAGACTGCCACCTTTGGGTTTTCACCCTAGAGTTCACTTCCTTCTTCTGTATCTTCAGATCAGTGTATTTTGGTTGGATATTGATGCCAGCATGCTCAGGCAGACTACTCCTTCCTCTTCATTTTTGGGATCGCTCTAGATTGCCCATTTTTGGGTTTTCACCCTAAAGGTCATTTCCCTTTTTCGAAATTGGCAATCTTCGGGCCGACTTGTCTTGACTTGGCTTCAATTCAAGCTTCTATACAAATCTTCAAAATTGTGGATTCTTTATGTATCTCTTGCTCATTTCTTACAGTTGAAGTCTTGATCTTGTATCGTTTGATCTGTTAGTGAAATATATACAGTATTTTCCTTTTGTCTTTTTTCTCTTTTTTTCTTTTTTCTTTTTTCTCTCTTTCTTTTTCTTTTCTCTCTTCTTTTTCTTTTTTTCTTTTTAAGGGAATTCAACTCATCACAATCCTTTGTCTCGAGGATAATGATAGAGCATACAAAAGAACCCCGAGTTACTCGGCATAGTCATGATTTGAATATATCACTCATGTACCTACTCCACTTTTGACTTAAAAAATGGATGGAGCATACAACCACCTTTTGAGCTTTTCACTACAGCAAAGTGCCCCAAAAAATTCTACTCATTTCTCTCTTTTTAAACATTCTTATCTAGGAATACCTTTTAGTAAACCCAAATAGTGGAGTGTAATCTCTCTTTTTTTCTTTTTATGCCTATCTCTTTTTTTTTCTTTCTTTTCCCTCTGTTTTTAGACTGTCCATTTTGGGTGTTCAACCTAGAGTCTCTTTCCTCTTGTTCAAATCTGTGGATGTATTCTCGAATCAAACTGCATCTACACCGGATATTGTCACTTGTTCCCGCTTGAACGTAATCAATTCTATCCAGCTCTTCTAAACTGGTGCCTATCAAACGGTAGAGTCTTCATGTGTCTTCTTCTTTAACTTAGTGTACTCGCTCTTGACTACTTCGGCCTTCTGATTGACATTTCTTATATTGCTTGGTTTACTTTCTTAGCATAAACTTGTCTTCATCTATTTTCCTCTGGTAGTTCTATGGCCTTCATGTCCAATCTATATGGTTTCATCTCTTTCTCTTAGTAAAGTGAAAGAATACCATTTGTCATTTCATTCATAGATGTCCTGAGAAAGCCTTAAGGGGGTAAAGGTTTAGGGACAACTCTCGATTCAAGGATCTTAAACGATAAGTGTCTGAGAAGAAAATTCCTAAAATGGGAACTGCCATTATGTAAACACTCGCTTTGTTCCTCTGTTGGCCTAAGTAAACTAGCAGATACTCACATTTACAATATCCTCACAACATTCAATCTCTTCTAAATATAAGCAACTTAGAGTTGATCTCTGGATCTGAAACAAAGGTACTGTTGCATTCAAAATTCGAGGACCTGATATAGAAATGATATATACATATGTTCATTCAAAAATGCGTGTATATACATATGGGATAATAAAAACTACCCCATAAAAATAAAATGTTTAAAGAATAAAAAAATGTAAAAATGCTTTCTAAATGGAAATGTGATTTGTTATTTTGACAAACAATGAGTTTTTTTTATGTTGAGAATTTCTTTGTAAAATGATAAAAAAACCGTAGGAACCTTCAGACTATCCCCCGGGCACTAACTCATTCCGACCCTTTCAATGTAGTGTAGGCTTGTGCCACTTTTCTTGTTTTTCCACCGCTGGATCAACTCTCTCATCATGAATCCCTCATCAACCAGCTTCTTGATTTCTTCTATTAGCGACCCCAAATTTCTTGGTGTCATGCTCCGACGCCTTAATGTAGAACCCACATGTACTGTATGGATCAAAACTGTAAGCAGATGAGCTGGATGTAATCTTTATCAGCCCGGAGGTAAGGTACTAACCCTTGACCAGATGAGGCCATATGTCTGAAATGGAATACTCTGAATATCTTTAAATATGTACTTGTTCGAGGAATTTTTTTGGTGATTCGGAGGAATATGCCTATCTTCTTCTCTTACGATCCCGAGAACCTTGAAAGTGGTACCCATTTATCTCTTTCTTTCTTTCTGCTTCTAGGTAGGCCTGGTCTTTAAACTTAGGTCCCGGAGTGCATGTTTGGTTCTCTCTTCGACTGTCATGAAATCCTCAAAGCTGGGCTTCATTTTCCTCAGCATCTTATCAAAAAAGAAATATGAAATGTGGCATAAAACATGGAAGTCACTTTCCTCTTCGTCTACGGGAGGCTGCACCTGGGTCGCTAAACACAGCCACCTCAAAGCACATTCCTTGAAGCATTCATCAGGTTTCATCTTCGTAACCTAGAGATGCTGACGACTTGATGTTAGGCCCAAAGCATATTTATATGGGCCCAAAAAGGCATTGGTTAAGTCTCCCCACGACTGAACTTGGTCTCTACTCAAACAGTTATACCATATCACGGTGGGTCATGCTAGATTGTCGTGGAAGCAGTGGAACAATAATTTTTCATTCTCAATGCAGCCCTCCATCTTTTTGCATAACATGGTCAGATGAATCTTGGGGTATCTTGTTCCGTCATCATGCGCAAATTTGGGAATCTTTGAAATCCGGAGGAATGACCAAATTAGGGTTCAAACAGAGTTTTCTTGCATCGAAGGCATCAAACTTTTTTTAGCCCATCTTCTAACTGCTTGAATCTTGATTTTTGAGTGTGTTCAATTCTTTTATTCACGATAAAACTCTAATTGGTCTTTGGATTACTCCCCAAAAATTTTATGCAATGTAATGATAATGTTATGTAAAATATGCCATGACTGTACAATGTGATGCAATGCAATGCATGAATGCAAATGCGGTGTTGATTCTCGAACAATCCTTAAAAGACTTTCGTTTAATAGAAAAATGTATGGTTGCAAGAAACTAACAATGAATTACAGGTAACAGTTAGCTTCCTTCTGGAGATCTTGACTTCGGGAAGCAAAGCTCGTGCTCCCCGTCTAACACATAAATAAAAACAAATCTAACATAAATAAAATATTAATCTAAAACATAAATTTAAAACATAAATAAATACTAATCTAAAACATAAATAAACATACAAACTAAAAAAAAACACAATTTTAAATTAACTAATACTTCATTAAATCATAAAAATTACAACACAAATAAAAAGGGAATAAAATATACCTAACTAGGAGCTCGAATGACGAACCCCGACTGAACCTCACTGAGATCTACCACGACCTCCCAAAAAATTAACTAGATCGGACCTAAAATAAGATCTCGATCGAATGTTGGATCGAACCAACTGGGGCCAAGGGCACTGCCCCCAACCCCGAATTGTGGCAACTCTTGGAGTGATTTGTGTGTGTGAATTGGCTGTCCCCATGCCTTTATTTATAGGCAAGTGGGGGAGGTTAAGGGTGACGTGGAGCACCCTCCTCCATGCAATTTCCTTTTTTTTTGCTTTTTAATTTTTAATTTATTTTTTTTTACTTTTTATATTATATTATTTTTTTATTTTTTCATTAATTTATATTAATAATATTACTATTAAAATAATACTAATAATACTAAAACCCGGTCAAAATGAGTGATTACAATGGCTAAATTGTGAGATTAGTCCATTTAAAGGTTTCACCCTTGAATGATAAGATTTCAATTTGATATTTCTAAAAATTATAATATTACAAGTTGAAATTTTCATTAAATTATATTTTAACCCCTTCAAAAAATTATGGCCATATTTGGCAATTAGCGAATAACTGATAGCGGATAGCGAATTACATTAGCTGATTTGACTAGCAGATTACATTAGATGATTGTATAAAAGTATTTGGTAAAATTAATTGATAGCTGCTAGTTATTTGATTATTTGAACAAGCAAAATGACATATAAGGACATGATTATATTTTATACTTGTTTGAATAATTTATTAGTTATTAACATTTTGTATCTATTAATATTAATTAGATTATAAAAATTATTTTTTTAATATCATTTCTGAGCATATATGAGGATGTACATATTAATTTTTTATTTATGAAATTATCTTTTTAATATAATTTTAATAATTATTAATTTTAGATGTATATATTAATTTCTTATCTATGAAATTATATTTTGAATATGATTTTATTAATTATTAAATTTTTATGCATTTATTAATATATATATATATATATTAATTTTTTATTTATGAAATTATTTTTTAATTTTATTAGTTAATCAAATTTATGTTATTTAGAGAATTTTTTATAATTATCAAGGAGAAAATAGTCTTTACAAGTCTTTTATCCAAACCTCTAATTCAAAAAGCTCCTAAAATGAGCTTTTTCAAAAATGAGCTTTTTTCAAAATGAGAGGTTTCACCTCAATCCGATATTACAATCATCTATTTACCAAACATCTAAATTAGCGGATTTGACTGATCAAACCTCTAAAAATACTTCATACCTCTAATTTTAGCTGAAAAAACTGTTTACAAAAATTACTTTACCCAAAAAGTTTATGAGTTTTCCTCTATTAATAATGACCAAATATATTCTCTATTAAATTAATAATGACCAAATATATTCTCTATTAAGTGATAAGTAATCTTTAATTTACTCATCTTTTTCAATACTTTTCGAAAAATGCAACTAAATGGTTTTTTATATTGGATTAACATTTGATAAACCGCCAGTGTAAAAAAAAGTTTATACAAGCATACCTATTTTCAAGCCTAAATCTAAAATCTAGATTTCTAACCTTAAAACCCTAAAAATATAACCACAAACCCTAAACCCTGAATTCTAACCATGAATCATAAATTCTACACCCTACACCCTACACCCCTAACATCTAAACCTTAAACTAAAACCTCAAACCCCTAAATAACACCGCTTGCAACAACCCAAATTTCAAAATTCGTGTGTCGGTTTAACCCGAGTTGTGGGCTTGGTGTTTTGGGTCGTAAATCGGGCCTTTGAGTGCTTAAGGAAGCCTTAATGGGATTCCTCTACATTGTGGGCTTAGGGTTTTGGGCTAACAAGTGGGTTGAGTTGGTGTTGGAAAGGGTAAAAGAGTAATTATCCAACCTTTAAAGTGAAAACATGGTGGAATATATTGGGCTACAGATTTTGGAAGATGATGATATCACCCTTGTCTCCTCTTCATCTTCATCACACCATTCCTCTCTATCTTCCCTTGGAAGTTCAAAGGTAAAGGTAAAGGTAAAATCTTTATCTTTTTAAGTTGAAATCACAGAATTTGGGTTTAGGATAAGTTGTTCAGCATTAAAGGATCTACCATCCAAGGTAAGAATGTGGGGGAAATGGTGGGGTTTGGAAAAAGTGAGTCTTTGCGGGGGGTTCGTGAGGATGAACGAGATTGAGAGATGTAATCACGTTTTGTTGTTAGAATCTCCCTTAGCCATCTTTAATTCCTCTTACTTGTGCACTAACTTGTTTTGCAACTTTTGATTGTAGCTAAGGAGGTTAGAGAGCACTCCAAGGACCAAGGAAAGAAGAAAGTTTGAGCTGCGAGTAAAAGGGTGTTTTCTAGCTTTGTAGGAAGGTTAGTACTTTCTCAACTCCACTTAGTTTTGGTGTATCTTAAATGTAAGGTCTTGCATGCTTGATTGATAATCTTGGTGCTTAAATAGCTAGCTACATGTGCCAATGGTAGAAATTATAATTAGTGTTAAAATGATGTAAAAAGAGGAGAAATCCACTTAAAACACCTCCCCTAACTTGTAAGTTAGTTTTGGGGTCGTTCTATAACGAATTGGGAAGTGCTATGATGAAATTCGAGCTCTAAGATTCGAATTCTGGGCTCGAGCATCGATACGACATGAACCGATATTAATACTCTGTTATTTTTACAGCCTTCCAAGCAAGTGCTTAAAGGGGGTATCGGTACTCGTGAAAGCGTATCGGTACGTCCCTACTCCTCCAAATTCTAGTGGCAAAATGTAGTATCGGTACGTGTGAGGGCGTATCGATACGGAGTACGTATCGGTACATGTTTCACGTATACTTGTACGGGGTTAACGGTCAACCTCTTCTTCTTAAGGCTGAGTATCAGTACGCCTATAATGGGTATCGATACCTAGAGGGGCGTATCCGTACACATTGTTGGGTATCGATACCCACTAGTCAATCTGCCCAAAAATATTGAGTTTTGCCTGGATGACTGAAAAATTATACCGTTCGATCCAATGGACCCCTACTGGCCTAAAATGAGTTGTAAAACTGAGAAACTGAGAAATATCCTTGTACTTGAACAATAAAGCTTAAGAACTTGGTAAAAGTCTTGCGTGACTTGAATGATGATAGCTACCATAGGATGGTATGGTTATATAATGATGTGTGTACCATGTGGGCACTTGGTTGATGGGATCTGGATACCCAAAAGTAATACTCGATGGCTATGTGTTTCTGAGTGTTAGATATTCATTATTCGATGGCTATGTGTTTCCGAATGTGAGACTTCTGCTACTTGATGGCTAAGAGTTTCCAAGTATGCGATGAACCTTACTCGATGGCTATATGTTTTCGAGTATGTGTTATCCTCTACTCGATGGCTATGTGTTCCCGGGTATGTAACTAATGGAAGAACCTGAGTTGAGGTGATTCCAGGTTTGGCTATCATATGGGCAATAGTCAAATTCTTAGCTTTCATGTTTATCGCTCTATGCTTACCTTTGCATACTTGCTTCCATAACATCTTGAATTATTTTAGAGTAATACCGCTGAGCTTTGTTAGCTCAGCGTGCGTATGTGTTGTTTTCCGTGCGTAGGTTGACAGGTCACTCTCTTGGAAGGAGCACGACATCAAGAATTTCCCAGCACCGAATCAACATCGAGTACAATATCTTGATTTTAATTATAGGGCAATGTATCCGTAAGACCTTACTAATCTTGATCTGTAACTCTTTTATTACCTTATTTTGATATACAATGTTTAACTTCTACGGAGCTCTATTTATATTTTGAATTTAAACTATTATGAGACTTTCAATCAAATGACTTGTTTTAAATGTTGAATTTTGGTTAAGCTTGGGTTTTAAAAAAAGAACAAAATTTCATGGTTCGGGTTTAGGGGTAACCCGAGTGTAGCGTCTCGGATCCGGTGGGATCAGGGTGTTACGCTGCTTGTGGAAACTTTGTTTTCTACCGCCAATGTATAGGATAATAATCCTTTTATATTTATCATAAACACATTAAAAAAATTAAACTATTAAAATTATAATTTTCAATTAATTGAATTTTTCAATGAATATTCAAACAAATCTCAATCAAATAAAGAATAATAAAAAGAGACATTATTTTGTTTAACTTTTGCTTTTTTTGCACATTTATCATTTGGAAAAAAGGGTTCGTTGTACCATTTCTGTGGAAGATAATTTAATGAATATTAATCATATAAAATGGAAAATTATTGCATATAAATATGGAGGGAAAATACCAAGAGATTTAAATACCTACCAGCCACATAAAACGAATTGAGAAGGAAAAAAAAATCTATTGCAGACTAATTTAGCAATTTGGTAGCTGTCAATTAGCAAAAGTAGTCATCGTTTGATCGAGTAATAAGAATGTTTTTTCCGTACTGTGTATGAGTTCGAAATCCGAATTTACTTGACCTTATAATTCTTTCATAACTATCGATATTCGGTTGATTGACCGATTGACATGAATTAAATAATTTATTAGCTATAAGTAACCCACCATTATTGTTGTTATAAATTATATATTTATGTTGAAGATTTTACCCTAAATGGAGTAGAGCTGTCAAATTGATGGTCCCTAATTGTGTTTTTCACGTTTATATGCTTAGGAAAAAGAATAGAAGAAAACATTGCAAGAATCTCCCAGATGATGTTAAAGACTTTGTAGGATAAGATGTTGATTAATTTGTCTTATTAAAGATTTAAAGGTTGATATTGATTGAACGGCTAAGATTTAATGGTTTATATACGTAATTGTTTGTATTAAAATAAATAAATTTATAAAGAGTGTGTGGTTCGCCCAGAACTATATAAGTCTACTGATAAAATGTCTCATTTTTAATTTTAATGTCGAAATTGATGTTTGGAGGTACGATGGATAAGTCTGATATAATAAAATTGGGTTTAAAATAATTTTTAAATTCAAGTTAAATTCATTCGATTTAACTTATAATTTGATGATATTTTATTTTAATCTAATTATAAAAAATAAACACAATGAGTGGTCCTAATGAAAAGATGATGATATTTATCTTAAGAGATTTAGGTTCAAATAACTTTGTCTACTTGCTTTTTAAATATACTGGATTATATTCAAAGTGATAAGATTACAAAGGTACCACACCGCAAACATTGAAAGTTCAATGAAATACAATAAAATTCTAATGCCGTAAAAGACATTAAAATACAAAACTTATCACTTTCAGAAAAATTTGAATAAACTTTTGAATAAAATTCAGCAAACAACTACTTTGACCAGAGTACTCTATGAGAAAGCAAATTTTTTCTCTACTTATTTTTGGCATATTGGCACAACCACAAAAGAAAATCATAAACATATACAAATCGACCTCTTTCGTAGACAAAAACGTTCGTTGATACTCGTCACCCGAATGTTAAACTGTCAAAAGACAAACTACAAGTGCTATAAAAACATATGAAACAACTGCTATAAAAGTAAACGAAAAGACTGTCATAAAAATATATATGATATGAATCTGACAAAATAAAAAAATTGAAAATAAAGTATTTATTAGTAAAGATGAATTTTATTTATATATAAAACCAGTAAATCAGTTAAAAACAGTCACCGATTAAAAAAAATACAATAAAAAAACTCTGAATAACTTTATCCGCATGTTTTATTAAATGATTAAGACTTAAAGAAAAAATTAAATCATTATTCAAAAAAATAAAATATTACAATTAGGGGCGGACAAATTTTGTATGGTAAAATTACTTTTTAACTTCTCAAAAATACATGACTCGTTATCAACCCTTTTAATTTAGAAAAAAATAAAATAATTCTTTAATAAATAATATTAAATTCCGCCATCAAACACCTATTTCAAATTATTCATGCAAATTCAATTTCCTTTATTTTTCGGGCTTTCAAAAATCGAGCCCCCACAGACTTTCCAACTCAGCTTTGCACTTTTAGTTGCCGACATCCATACAATTCACTTTAAATAAAATAATTAGTTCTATATTTGATTCGATGTTTATTTTATGCATAAAGTCAAAAGTAGCATCCAATGTTTAACTTTTTGGTCACTTTAGCTCTTATTTTTTTAGTCCGAACAACCACTTAATGTTTTATTTTTGTTCAAATTTCACCCTCGTTAGAGGAAAACCGTTAGTCAACTAACAGTCAACGCCTGAGGCTGACGTGGCATGTCTGCATGGCATGAGGTGCTGACGTGGCATCGTGATTTTTTTATAAAAAAAATTATTTTTATATTAATTTCTAACCAATCAGACACTGCCACGTGGCACTATCATATTTTAAATGTTGTATGGCATAAGAGAAAATCAAAATTCAAAGGTGTACTTGGGAGAATTCAAACCTGAGAAACCATGTTGGAAGACCCAACACACAACCACCAAGCCAACCTACTTTGTTGTTGTTTTTTCATCACTTATTTTATTTATTCATTACTTTATTTGCTTGAATGTGAAGAATTATTCATTAAATATTCACTAATATATCCTAAACCCTAAATTATTTGAAAGTAAAGAATTATTCATTAACCCTAAAATCATAAACCCTAAACTGTTTGAAAGTGAAGAATTATTCACTAATATTCACTAATATATCCTAAACCCTAAAATCCTAAACCTTAAATTGTTTGAAAGTGAAAAATTATTCATTAACCTCATTATTTTAACATTATGGTTTAGGGTTTTATGGTTTAGGGTTTTAAAGTTTAGTATTTGTGGTTTAGGGTTTTATTTTAGGGTTTAGGGGTTTTTGTGTTTTGGTATTTAGGATTTAGGGTTTGATATTTAGGGTTTAGGGTTTTGATATTTAGGGTTTAGTGTTTAGTTTGTAGGGTTCATGGTTTTTTATATTTATGGTTTAATTTTTTAGGATTTAGGATTTTATGATTTATTAGTGAATATTTAATGAACAATTCTTCACTTTTAAGCAAATAAAGTAATGAATAAATAAATAAGTGGTGAAAAAAACAAAAAAATAGGTTGGCTTGGTGGTTGTGTTTTGGCTCTTATGCCTTAGAACCAATATGCCACGTGGATGATGCCACATGTCATCGTATTATGGTGCCATGTGGCAACGTTTGATTAGTTAGAAATTAATATAAAAATAATTATTTTAAAAAATAATCATGTGCCACGCCAGCAACGTGCCACGTCAGCACCCCATGCCATGCAAGCATGCCACGTCAGCCTCAGGCGTTGATCGTTAGTTGACTAATGGTTTTCCTCCAACGAGGGTAAAATTTGAACAAAAATAAAACGTTAGGTGGTTGTTCGGACAAAAAAAAGAATAGAGGCTAAAGTGAGAAAAGGTTTGGGGCTACTTTTGACTTTATGCCTTATTTTAGGGTAAAGCTCACCAATGGTAATTAAACTTTAGTAAATTATTCAATTTGGTAATCAAACTTTCAGTTGCTTCAATGCTACCATTAAACTTTTAGTTTTGTTTCAATGTTTCCACTGACCCATTAACGGACGTTAACAACATTTAAAATATTTTGTATAATAACACATTTAATCCTCCATGTTTGTACATTCAAACAATTTAGTCCTAATTCAAAAAAATTAACCTCATTATTTTAACATTATTTCAATTTAACTCTATTTTTTTATTAAAAATTAACCTCATTTAGTCCTCCACGTTTGTACATTCAAACAATTTAAATGCCAGCTTCTAACGAAAGGTAACGGGAGGGACCATATTGAAAGCGAACTAAAAGTTCGGTGACTATATTAAAATTGAACTAAAAATTGGATGAACTTATCGAATATTTTAAAAGTACGGTGACCAAAATGAATCCGCCCTAAAAGTTTGATAACCATTTATGTGGTTTACCCTTTATTAAAAGTAAAAGTATCATAACAGTCTATATATATAATATTACCTACAAACCTAGAGGAGGAAAAGGGGAAAATATTCATGCTGGGTATTGAATTTAAGGCTTAAAAAAATGTTAACGGGAGATTTAATCATTTTCTCCGGCTTTCGAACATAACTAAAGGGCCTTTCGAACTGTCTTCCACTACATGATATAGAAAAGGGAAACATTGGCTTTGAGAAAGATATACTTGTACAATGCCATTTTTCTTACTAATTAAGTACAAGGTATTTTAGCTACTTCAAAAACAAATAATGGTAGCGTCTTCCTTTCTTTTAGTAAATTAATTGTTATTTATTTCAATGAAGAAATGACAAACAATATAATTAGAAGAATTGACATACAAATTGTCATTACCGATAGGCATAGATGAAAGATCGTAAGCGTTTATACCGTAAAATTGATTTTCGACGAAATAAAAAAGATATATATGATAAAATTGTAATCATAGAATACGACTTTAATCGAAATGCATACATTTGTCTAATATACTATGAGGATGATGAGAAGAGATATATTTTTACATTTCAGAGGGGCTATAATTGGAGATACTATTGTTTATGGTACAGAAGTTTCTATAAAAATGGGAAATGCCCTATCTTTGAGTGCGGTTTGAGCTATTGATTTACGTAACTGGAAGTAACCAATTAGGTTTAAGACGAAACCTAAAAATCGATCACTTATCTAATTTGAGTACCTCTACAGGATAGACTTCAACTGAAAACTGAAGAGTAACGGCAGCAAGTGATCGAGTTTAGTAGTTCCTCGTATAAAATTATTGACTATAGAGATATAGTAATATTTGATACACTGTCACTGTAAAAAAAAAGTTAACACAAGCATGTCTATTTTCAAACCTAAATCTAAAATCTGAATTTTTAACATTAAATCCTTAAAAATCTAACCACAAACCCTAAACTCTAAATTTTAACCATAAATCCTAAATTCTAAACCCTACAACCTAAACCTCTAAACTAAAACCTTAAATACTAAATAACCCCGCTTGTGAAAACTTTATTTTCCACCGCCACTGTATATGATAACAATCCTTATTTTATTTAAATATTCTCATATTTACCGGATGACGACCACAAGGCACACACGTATAACACGCATTTTCAATTTTATTAACCATTCGTGTATAAATTGTACATCTTTTCGGACTAATTAATAAACACACACGTGTGACACGCATTTAAACATTAATAATTACTCCTATTAAAATAATAATAATTCGTATATAGTTTAGACATCCTTATAAAGAATAACAAGTGTTTCAGTGAAAAAGCGGATGAGTTTATACTAAAAAATACGGGTTGAAATCGCTTTGTCTACAAGGTGTATGTGTATTGTCAAATAGTTAAGAATATGTATGAACATATATTACCCAATAATCTCCTTTAAATTATTAAAAAAATGTACAAATATCCTAGTTCGTTAGGGTATTGAGTTATTAGATTCGAATTCTACCTTGTATAAGTCATGAATGGATTTTTTTCAAATTTTAATCATAGTTTAAATCTCGTCATATGTCGATTATTTTTTGAATATTCTGATTCAAATTGTTCAATTTATACATTTACGATGATTAATTCGACTTGTAGTGATTTGATGATGAAAAATATAAATTAATTATTTTAGCTATTATATATATAATTATCAATTTGTTAGCCCCTCAAGAAAAGAACAAAGGTAGATGTGGCTGCTAGGCGAGTTAAAGCAAAATTAGGCAAGAAATTAATAGTGAGAAGAATTTTGCAGGCTCCTTGAATAAAAGCAATGAAACATAAACTTATTTTTTATTTTTTTAGTTTCTCAACGTGTTCATTAGAGAAAGTTATATGACTAATTCTTTCACGTTCTGTTTGTTTATATAGGGGTAGACGCAACTACAAATTTTAAAGTTGTTTCATACCCAGGACGAAAATCAAATCCTCGACCACTGGTTAAGATGAATTTATTATTAGATCACCTCTTCACATACTCATGGATGGACTTCGAGGAGGGGTGCTAGAGGGGGTGATCGCCCTCTGAATTTAAAATTCGTATATGATTTAAAAAAAATTTAAAAAATTCTATTGAAAATTTATTTTCGCCCCCTAAAATTTTATAAATTCGTCCCCTTTAACATAAAGTCATGCATTCGTCCTGCACATGCTTGACTATTACGAGAGTAAGCAAAGTTGAAGTCAAATCACCCTCTAAATGAAAATTTATGGCATAAATGCCAAAGTTAGGTACCTAATTGCAAAAAAAAAATCTCGGATATCATATTACACATAAAAGCTAAAGATAGGTACCAAAAACTATATTTTCCCAAAACATTTCGCTTCTATTTAGACACTAGTTTTGGGTCAAAAATCCTTTATCCTTTCAATGTTCTTTTCTATGCCCAACACTAAAAAATTAAATTTTAAACCCTAATCCTAAATTTTAAATCATAAATCATAAATCTTAAACCCTAAAAAATATATCTTACCTATAATTCCCTAAAATCTAACCCTAAAAGAATTGAGGATTTCTATTCCTAATTTCAAGCTAAAATTCAAATATTGTCAACAACTAAATGAACGACACAAGCGATCATGGTGGTAGGTGTGTGAAGCTTTTTCGGAAGGACCTAGGTTTGAATCCCAGGCCCAACGCCATTGTTTTGTTTCACTAATTATCGAATCAATCATGTGGTAACGCGTCACTAACCGAATTTATAACCAGGTGACCAAAATGAAAATGAGATATAACTTTAGTGGTCGTTTTACAAGTTTTTGAACTTGAGTAACCAAAATGAAATTTTTTAACAAATAGATGACAAACTATATTGTTTACCCCTTGTTTTTATAAAGTTCATTCATATAAATTTAAATATTTGGCGAACCCAATGAGTGGTCTAGTAAAAAAAGAAATGATGAAATCTCTAATACTCTTAAATTTGAACAACTTTGTCTACAGAATGTGCGTGAGTTTTTATTAAGGGCTAAAAAGCAAATATTGTGGTGGAATCAGAAAACCTTAAGGTAATAAATTATAGGAAAATACTCTGATACACAAGCCTTTTAATTTTAGGGTTTAGATATTTAGGTTGTGGTTTAGGGGTTTAGGTTGTAGGGTGTAGAATTTAAGATTTATGGTTAGAATTTAAGGTTTAGGGTTTAAGGTTTAGTTTTTAGGGTGTTAGGGCTAGGGATTTAAGTTTTAGATTTTATAGAAGGGTTGTGTAATTTTTTTACACGGCTTGAGTATCAAAATATAACCCTAACTTTTATATAAAAAATAAATAATGTCTCATCTCACTAGACCAACTAGTTATTGGTGAGTTGTTCTTATTATTATTATTATTATTATTATTATTAAATAGTCCAAAAGAAATGAAATTGTAGCAGAAAAGAAACACAATAAATCTGAATTGAAAAAAATTATCAGACTAGCAAAACACCTCCAATGAGCTGCAAAACAGTGATAAAGATGAAATACCAGAGAAATAGAAGACGAGAACAAGACTTCTTGTCTCTATCGACATACAACACGCTTCATGCTTGAAGTATGAGTGGTGTGCAAAACCAACAATCTTAAAGGTTGCTTCGTAAAACAGATCTGACTGCATCGACAAACGAACCACAAAAGGGAATGAATCTACTGAAGACCACCGATATTTCGCAAATCAAACCCAAAACGTCATGAAAAACGTATCCACAAACGTAAATTTACCACAACAGTAGACGATAACATGCTATAAGGCAGAAGCGTACCACAAGGCTGAGTGTTATTGTTATCTTAATAGTAATAAGATTGTAGATTTGATTATGTTTAAATATATAATTATTTTAATTTAAAGTTTTAAAGATTATAAATAGTTTAGATATTATATACAAATATATAAAAAAACATAAATTCGATAAAAATATTCATATTGTAATTATGAATGTGATTTGTGAATGCAAATGCATCGATTTGTCATTATCCCAGAGTTATTGGCAGTAATCCGGGATAAGGAGAAATGCTTTCTCAAATACACATTTTTAAGCTACATTTAAAACATGTCCATGTAGCCGATATATTCCAAAAGCATTTTCAATTTGAATTTTCCATTTTATGGTATCAAACGAATCGGCCTAACATGTTTACTATTTTTTTAAAATACGTACTTATTTTATGGTCTATATTTGAGATTTGTAATTTTTTTCTCTTTAAATAATAGTGTCTAAACTATAGGCTAATTAATATCTTGTACTAGTAATCACTATAATTCAAATAAAATAAGTTTCATACATGTATATTTGTTTTTGAATCAATGGAGTCAAATAATCTTTCTTTATTTTCTCATTAGGAAAACTATTACAGTTTATTTGAGCATCTTCCTAGGAAATGGGGGAGGGAGTAGGCCAAACTCTGGTTTTGGTCAAAATTATAATTAAGAAAAGAAATGAGTCGGCAGAGGCACCAAGATCCTATCCCAACCAAACAGCCTAACACCGGATAGCTACTTCAGCACTGCAAATCAACTACGGCCATTGGATTTAGTTACCCCAACACATTTCTTTTTTATTTTTCTACTCCATTTTTTCTTTGTTTTAATTTTTAAACCTCACTGGAAACTATCTATAAATAACCCCCACCTCTTTCCTTCACTCTGCATCGAACGATTCCAAGCTTTTAGGGGAATAAAATTAAACACAGAGTAGTAAGAGAAATGGCAAACTTTCCGGTGATCAACATGGAGAAACTCAATGGTGAGGAGAGAACAGCCACCATGGACCAAATCAAAGATGCCTGTGAGAACTGGGGATTCTTTGAGGTATGATATCTATCAAAACCTACCACCTTCCTACTCTTATATATTTTACACAGGAATTTAAATTGCCGTTGCAGTCGTGTTAGGTTTATCGCGGTTGCAGGTGCTTAACTATGGATTCACCATGATTTTCTGGACACTGTTGAAAGGTTGACAAAAGAACATTACAAGAAATGCATGGAGCATAGGTTTAAGGAACTGGTAGCAACCAAGGCCCTGGAGGGTCTCCAAGCTGAGGTTACCGATATGGATTGGGAAAGCACATTCCATTTGCGCCATCTCCCTCAATCCAACATAGCTGAAATCCCAGATCTTTCTGATGAATACAGGTTTAAATAAATAAACAATGACCCAGATTTACATTTTTATTGAAATAAAGTAATAAACAACTTGTTGATTCAATCAAAATAAAATTGTAGGAAGGTGATGAAAGAATTTGCACTGAAATTGGAGAAACTAGCAGAAGAGCTACTTGACTTGTTGTGTGAGAATCTAGGACTAGAGAAAGGCTACCTGAAAAAAGCTTTCCACGGTGCAAAAGGTCCAAACTTTGGCACCAAAGTTGCTAACTACCCGCCATGCCCAACCCCCGACAAAATCAAGGGTCTCAGAGTTCACACCGATGCCGGTGGCATCATCTTGCTCCTCCAAGACCCCCAAGTGAGCGGCCTTCAGCTTCTCAAAGATGGTGAATGGGTGGATGTTCCCCCCTTGTGCCACTCCATTGTCGTCAACCTCGGGGACCAGCTCGAGGTCATCACTAATGGCAAGTACAAGAGCGTGGAGCATAGGGTGGTTGGCCAAACCGACGGTGCTCGCATGTCCATTGCTTCGTTCTACAACCCTGGCAGCGACGCTGTTATCTACCCGGCGCCGGCCCTGATGGAGAAAGAAGCCGCTGATGAGAAGAAGTTGTACCCGAAATTTGTGTTTGAAGATTTACATGAAGCTTTACGCAGCACTGAAATTCCAGGCCAAGGAACCGAGGTTCGAAGCCATGAAAGCCAGAGAAACAACGGCTCCCATCGCAACAGCTTAAGAAAATTTTATACCTTAGCTGCTTTGGGCTTTGATTGATCAAGAACTGGGTACTGTTAAATACTCTATTTTAAGCCTCTACTGTTCTGATCTAATATTTGTGTTGTGGGCGTATCTTAATTCCTATGATACCTTTCGTAGAATTAACAAACACAATTAAAAGAATTACTTTAAAAAAGGATTGGTCGGTTCCTAAAATTTCCACTGACAAAAAATCTTTATAATATATATATAAAAACAGACTCAAAATAACCTTAAATTCGAATTCATTTCCAATATCTGAAGTTTCTTGGAAACTGGGTTTGTATGGAGAAGGCAAACCTGTGTTTTGGTTGAATATTAAATTCCTCATGCTAAATTCACTCAGAATATTTTGACTTTGTGACTGAGGATGTTCCAATATATATATATAACAGACTCAAAATAACCTTAAATTCGAATTCATGTTCCAATATTTGGAGAGTGCCTAGTTTACAGGGCGCCTATGGCAAATAGACTATTTTCTGCCAGAGTGGTATGCTAAAGTGAATTGGCCTATTGGCTTTCCACGTGGTATAGAGCAGAAGAAGCATAATAGGTTAGGGTTAGGATTAAATAGCGCAAGAGAGTCTTTCCCTTATGTACGAAATTACGCTATCGAAAAGCAGCGGGAAAGAATAGGAGTACTATTCTGTTGCCGAAAAGAGCTTCTTAGCCAATACTCACTAAGATAGAGTTATTAGAGTTCTCAGGTCAGCTCCCGGGGAAGAGCTAGCCCAGCAGAAGCAAGACTGGCACCAGAAAACCCGCATCTCTTTTGTTCAATTTTTGAATAAGTGAAATAGTGCTGCGAGGGAGTCAGCAAAAAGGTAACCGGATGCCTGGGACTTAGGAGTCTCTTAAGAAAGGAAGAATAAAAACATATTTCAAATGATGAATAGAAATATGCTTCCAGCTGAAGTACGCGCCAGATATATTACTCGAAAAGACTGATTTTTTTGAATTATTGTATTGATGAGAACCCTGCAGCCGCGACTGTCACCGTCATCGCGAGAATTATCATAGCTATATAGAAACCAGCACTTTTTGGTGAATCATCATCGGGAAAGCCATCTAAGGTCAAGCGCAAGCGTGAATTCTGTTGGTAGCTTTTCTATGATGAGTTTTTCACTCATTCCCAACCCAAACTCTTTACTACCAGTAGCAACGTTCAGAGATTCTATCAACGCATTTCTATTGAGATCATAGGGCTGCCTTACCGGAAAACAAATCAGTATCGGAGGAATGTATTCAATAGAATTCCCTTCTTCGGGTGGCAAGCCAGGAGCATACTTTCTCTAAATCAAATGGAGAAGGTAACTATTTCAAAGTTCAAAGCTAAGTGCTCACCAAGCCTTAGGAGTGCCTGTGGATCTTTGCATCTAGGGTTATGGCTTTTGCTTTAATAAGTAAGATATCACTCGTGCCTCTTTTCTTCCCCTCGGGATTGATGTCCTAAATGCCTTTTCCTTTATTAGGTTTCTTTTTTTTGTTCGGATTAGCCAATCAAATCAAGCTATAGAACTTCCTGAACCAGATAGTATGACGGCGTAACTTCTTGCTATCTATTAATTCCCAGAGTTTAGTTCAAAAGGGTGATCTAGGATTTGCTATTTCCTCTAAAGCTCGAACATCGGAGAACTATTCCAACTACCCTGCTGCTAAAATCCTTCTTTCCTCGATTCCTATGAGAGCCAGATAGACTTTTATCTGTATTTGAATCGAGGTGAGGGATAGCTCGACAACAGCCCAAGTTATGCTTTCAAAAAGAATGAAATTGAGTTCTCCCTTTACAGCTCCCATGAATAGAAAATGAGGCTTGTGCCACTAAGGAAGATAAGGGGTTGCCGCTTATTCTTGTGACGGGACAAATGCCTAATTAATTTAATCAAAGTCAAGCTGAAACCTCTAAAGCCAGGGAAAGCAATTCCTTCTGTAGTATAGCTGGAGGAAAGAAATCTAAATCAAATCAGTACTGTAGCAGTCCGCTTTCAAGTTGTTGGTTAGCTATTATACAATTTTTATAAGCTATGCTTATTAAAGAAGTTTCTTTAATAGTTTTACGATACAGGGACAGAGACTTTTAGAAGGTGCATAAGCACGGGGGAATGCTTAAAGGCTTTCAAACTTGCTGGAAAAACTCATGCTCTTTTCAATATTCCTTCCTTGGGAAACTTTCAAACTGTCATAGAGCCCGCTTTTAAACTGGCTTGCTATAACCCACTTTCCTAAGCTAAGAGGTACTTCACTAGCTCGCTAATAGGAAAGAATTATTAAACTGTTAAAGGCAAAGAAAAATCCAATAGATCCACATTCAGGGGCAAGCATTTCTGTCATAGGGGGAACTCCATCTAAGGAAAGAGCTTAGTTAATTAGAGAATTCTAAAAAGTAGCTCGCCTTTAGTCAGCTAGTACAAGAAAGTGGAGGCTTGATAAACGGCCTAAAAAGTCCTGGTATCTCGTTGTAATCCCAAGCTTGACCATATCTCTCATACGTGGGTTGCCCGCGTATCCTCGTAGATTCTCATCGTTCATAGATAGGTTAGAACAAAGATTGGTCTCAGTTAGGAAAAGTTCTTCAATAATCTATTCGCGAAAGACTTGAGTCACTGGTACCCAAACCCGTACCCAACGACATCAGGTCTTGACAGAGCCTCAAAATCGAAAGTAGAAGACTCGCTCCTACATCTCGAACTCTCAAAGGACGTTATTCTGATTGGCCCATTTCGTCCCAAAGAGACCTTCCTAACCAGCCATCCCCTATCTTGAAGAAGGATTCTCGTCGTTAGGGGTTTTTTCATACTCAATATGTTTTCAGAGATAGAATTCGCGAATGCGAAGGGCTTACTCATAACATAAGAAAAACTCCATAGATGATGTCACTCTTTTGATTCGATTCATACAGCATATATGGGAGTTAGGCTTTCTATTGGATAGTGGTAAGGGAAAATTTGGGAGGGGGCAAGAAGGAAAGCAAATTCAGAGCAAGCAGGGGACTCACCACGGGTCCAAAGCCGTGGGTTGAATGAATGCCACCATGGAATAAGAGCACAAAAGGAAGCGGTCCAGATCTCGTCTCTGGGGATCCTGCTAGGGAAAAAAGATGCTTTTTGGGGTTGGGTTGGCCCTCTTATTCCAGGTCCCATTGAAGCTGATCTGCCCCTGTGCTGTGTATTGTTGTCGATGCCACGGGATTCAAGATAGCTTGAAAACGGAGCGGAGGATGCTGGAGATAATAAGAAGGGACATCTCTCGACGGGGAAGAAGCTACAGCGGCACGTCACGAACTAGCTACCAACTGAGCTTCCCTAGATGTAGTAGTAAATCAAGATGGATGCCGGACATTCAAAGAAGGCTCGGCCCCTTCTTCTCGGCAGCAAACGTAGGGCTCTGCTCTGTCTGAGGCTCGTACTGAGCCGGAGCAACGCGTATGGTCTTGTCGATCATTTAAGATAGGATGAAAAATGAATCCATCTGAATGGAACATTCCTTCCCCACCCACCGCCCAACCTACTTAATAGGGTGGAAAATGCCCTTCAAAAACGACAAAGTAAAAAATATCTGAAATTCGAGAGAATTGATTCTAGTTCACCTTATTTTGCTCGGCATAATCTTACTGATTTTGGCTTTTATGGCGGAAGGAACTATCAACGGCCACTACTAAGGACAAAGATAGGCCAACATAGCATTCGATTGCATGAAACCCATGGTTTTCAAAGAGATGCTTCTAGTTGACCCAACATGCTCCACTGATCTTCTATCCTGAATCGAAGTCATTTTTTATTCCTCGTCTTCCATCCCCTCTCTCGCTTATTGATTAGGGCGAGTGTCTAAAGACCCGAGTGGTGGATTTTTTTTCACCTGCGCGAAAAGTCGGCCTAGTCTGCTTTTTTGCTACGTGCATAGGGCGCCGGAAACCACCTCCAGATAGAAGGACTCCTAGCTAGGTTCAAACTACTTTCCTTAAAAAATGAAAAAAAAGATAAGAAAGCCTCTGTTCTTGTATTAATATGCGCCTGCGGGCGAGCGGCACACCTAGGTAAGACTTTAAATTACCCAACCATACTAACTAATAGGTATTACTGCTTTGAGAATGATAAAACTAACCTACATATCTGGTTTATCTGTCATCCCTATCACAAATAGAATATCCTGTTAATGTGCTAGCCTTAGTTCATCTTGCTCTTCCAATTCCATTTCGAGAGCCATCATAGCTCTTTTGGACTTATACATACATACAACACCCTTGTCTCTTTCGGCATATACCTTTTTTTCCTATTTGCGATGCAAAGGCAATGGCGGGGGAGGCGAGAGAAGGAAAGCACGTATGGGTGGTATGAAAGCCATAAGCGGAGGCATAGGTCTTCTTCATGAAGATGCGAAGCCTAGAGATGAGTCTATTCAAAATTGACTTAAAAATCCAAGGACAGGTAATATGATAAAAAAGAGAAGAAAATGGGAAAAAACAATAGGCATTTCCATTGACTCAGAACCGGGAGCAAAGGTCGAGGCAGGGGAAGGACGGAATCCAAGAATTTTTTTGTTAGTGGAGTCGAATGTTCCCGGAAACCAGCAAACCCAACCTATACAAAAAGCTCTTTTCAGCCCTTACTCCCAACAAGTTGCTGGGCTTTGATGCTTATAAAAAGGAGAAAAGGCCTTTTTTATAGGTTAAGAGGTTGGTAAGACTTTCTGGCTCCATATCACGTTTGAATTTTTAGTTGTTAAATAGAGGTTGAAGGTAAGAAATTGTAGAAGAAAATTTGTAAAGAAATTGATTGAAAAAGTAGAAGAAAGAAGAAGATTTGGAGAAAATATTGTAAGTTTCTAAGTTTATATATTTTGTTTTTAAATTTAGTTTGAATATTTGTAGTTGTTTTTCATTATAATATTTTAAAGTAGTAGTTACGATTAAATATAGTGGTATTTGTTTTTACTAATATTTTTTTTACTTGTCATGTATGTAGTTTTGTTTTTTACATTTTGAAGAAATTTCATAAAAAAAATTATAGTAAGTTGATTTTTACATTTTGTTTTTAATATGTAGATTGTTTGTTTATTTTTATTTTTGAATGATGTTTAAGGGAAAAATTCGTAGTAACATAATATAACATTACGATCATTTTGATTTTAGTATTTTGCTTCAAATATATATATGGTTTTGAACATGCGGAGACAATGAGCAACGTATTTATGGCCGTTGTCTATTACGATAGATAAATTGTGAAAATTGATATCGGTGTCGTATTTGAATCGGAAAACACTACTAAGATAAGGCTTTCAAAGAACATTTCTCTTCGAAAGCTGAAGCATGACATAGAAAGAAAAATAGGAACTGAGATTGCTCGTTAGTTGTACCGGTGGAAGACATGTGATGATCAAGTCCGATATTCTGCAATAGCTCTTAAAGATGATAGTGATGTTGGAATCATGATTGCATAGCATGATTCATCATGTATTCGAAGTGTTGAGTTACATGTTGAGCTGCGTGAGAGATATGACGTTCCAGGCTCATCCAAAAATGTATTTGGAAGTTCTTCTCAAATGGGTTTCGACAGTGCAGTTGAGGACTAGCCATATGGGTTTGGAGATAGTTTTATTGCGATATTAGAAGGTGGGATATATCGTGCATTTTATCCATATACTGGCTTTTGACCTTTGAGCTGACTGTTGAACTGACTATTGGCATTGATGTTGAAAATATTCGAGGTAGATGAAGAGAAACGCTTGATGATTCTAGTGAAGATGAAGAAACCGCAGATCCCGATTTGAGAGGTGATGACCTTGGTACCGAGCCTATTTTTGGTGGTGGTGAACTTGTTTCGACCGGGGATGACATGACATAGTATGAACCTTCTGCTCACATGAACTTAATAGATTACGATGTGATGAGGGTACCTAAATTTTAGGTCATGCCACAATTAAGTTCGGGTTCCTCTGATGAATTATCGGTTGAGATGCAATTTGAAGATAAGCAAAAAGATTTATTGGCAATTAAAGAGTATTCCATCAGAAAACATGTAGACTTTATTGTTAAAAATTCTAGTCTGAGAACTTTGTTTGCAAAATGTGTTAAATATGGACAAGATTGTAATTGGAAGATCTGAGTGTCTAAACATCAGAGGAGAAATACTTGGGAGGTTACAAAGTACAATGGTAGACGAAATTCCATCAACCAAGACCATCGTCAGTTGGACTCTGATGTAATATGACGCCACGTGAAGATGTTGGTTGAAACAAATCCTAGGGTTACTGTTTCAACGATTATGACATATGTGAAGCAACAGTTTGAATACCATATAGAATATGGCAAGGGTTGGATGCAAGAGATAAGACACTAAAAAAGGTGTACGGTAATTATGATAAGTCATACAATGAGCTACCGGCACTATTACAAGCAATGATATATTTCATTTCGGGGACTATAGTCAGGTATAAAACCTTGAATGCATACAACCAAGAAGGTCATCTTCTTCAAGGGAAGAAAATATTCCATCAACTATTTTAGGCATTCAAGACATGCATTGAAGGCTTTTCATTTTGCAAACGGATAGTCCAAGTTGATGGCACATGGTTGTACGGAAGATACAAACATGTTATATTGATTGTCGTTACACAAGATGGTGATCGAAATATATTTTTGATTGCCTTTGCAATTGTTGATACAAAGTCGATGGACTCTTGGAAATTATTTTTGAGTAATATACGTGAGCATGTTATCCGAGAATATAAGGTTTGCTTAATTTCGGATAAAGCATCACATCTTAACAACAATTGATCGAGAAAATAGTTGATAGACACCTCCGCACGCATATCTCGCATACTGTGTACGCCATATTGACAAGAACGCTATTGAAAAGTGAAAAAAAACCATCTTCGCAGCACGATTTTAGGCATGGGTAAGTATTTTTCATTTTCACATAATCGATTATTTATGTGTTATGATTTTTGTCGATGCTAGCAACATATATTATGAAACAGGATACGAACTACTGCGGCCAAATTTTGAGAGGAGGTTGGCAAGTTTGATGGAGTACGACGAAGATGTTTGGGCGTGAAAAAATAATATCGAGAGCGAAATATAAACTCAATCGTATGATGAAGGTCAATGATACGAGCAAATGGAAACCAATCTTGTGGATTGCATAAATGGTGTATTAAAAGGAACGTGTTATCTCTCAATAGCAAGCTTGGAGAGAGACGTACTACAGCTTGGCTAAGGTTTTGTCTGATAAAAGGTGACAAATCCAAGCTATGATAAATAGGGGACAAGTTTGGTCTATCGATCTTGTAGAAAAAATGGAAAAAATGTTAAACTGGAAAGATTGATGGTTGTTCATAGGTTCGATCTAAATGGATAACTTTTTAATGTTTTTGAATCTGTACGCAACCACGAAGGAGGTCACAGCCAAATATTTTGAGTTGATTTTAGGCAAAGATGGTGTGACTGTGGTGAGTTCAAAGCATGGCAATATCCATGTAGGCATGCAATCGTCGTATGTATGTCTAAAGGGGTTGACCCGTACACTTTTGCGGATGAATGGTTTAACTTGCACAAGATAATAAACATTTATAGATATGAGTTCCCGTTGATCGTGAATTCACAATATTGGCCGCAAGTGGAGCATAAAGAATGGTTACCGAATCCATCACTCTGTAAAAAACCAACATGCCTACCTCCATCGACTCGCATCCATACCAGTATGGATCTTCATTATAAGGAGGCAAGAGAACCAAAGAGATGTACGGAATGTAAGGGTATAAGACATTCCAAAAACAAATGTCCAAATCGACCAAATTATATGGCCATGCCTCAGTGATTTTATTTCACTCTTCGTGGTAGACCTAATTTCTTTTCTGATGTATGCTCATCTTGTCTTGTCTTTGATATTGTTAAAGACGGCTTCTTTGATTGTTGTTTTTGAAATTGAATCATCAAGCTCAGTTAGAAATGTTGTTGAAGATGGTTTCTTTGATTGTTGTTATGTTCATTTTTAAAATTCAAATATTTTATATTGTTATGCCATGTTCATTTTTAAAATTCAGGGGCATAGGCATATAATCTAAATAGAACATTTAAATATTTTTATATCTAAACATATAGAAAACGAAAATAATAATATTAAAATTTAAATATTTGTATTACATAGGAAAAAATTACAAATTACATAAAATCATTTTCTATGCAATTTTTGTCCATGCCAAGGTGTGGTCGAATAGTAAGACCATAGTGGTCGTCGATGTCGTGGTCTTTGCATTGGAACGTATTCCTCATCATCATTATTATCTTCATCATCATCATTTTCGTCATTGTTCACCTCATCAATCACTAGAGGCATAAGAGGCGGTGTTGTAAACACATAGTCATTGCTATTCCCTTCCATATATAGTGAAAACGTGGGAATCTAAATTGATGTATTCGACATGAAATATATGATCCCCTGATAGTTTATGTTTTGACCCAAGCTCTCGCCCACTGGTGGATGATAAATAGGTGGTTGTGGATGCTAAAATTCGGGTATGTATGCTTCAGAAGCATTTTCAATCGAGCTCTGGCCCATTAATGGATGATAAATGGGTGGATGTGGATGATAAAATTTGGGTATGTATACTTTAGAATTATTCTCAACCGGGCTCTCGCCCGTAGATGGATGATAAATGGGTGGTTGTGGATAATAAAATCTACCATCCGCTAGATTAGCTACCGAGCTCCCGCCCACTACTGGATTAGCATACATATTTAGTGTACCAGATTCACTATGATATTCATCTGCTTGACTCCGAGGTAAACCTCCTATACTCTTAGATGATTGACTACGACCACCATATTTTGTGATAAATCTTCGACATTCTTCCTATTTTTCTATAGTAGTTAGGTACGATTTTTCTTTACTATGATAGTATAACATGTACTCTGAATTATCTGAGTCTAAATCATCAACTAGCATTGGAGTGTAACATGGCAATAGTTCACGTCTGTTGTTCCACATATTAACATACTTCATATGTTTGATTTCTCAATGCTGAACACCCTTGTCGCGACAGTCCATACGGTGTAAGGTGTCATGAATTAACGAATTTCTTGAAATGGGCTGGTAGAAGCGAAACTATCTTAGAACCCTATCTTCGTACTGGAACTCCACAAAAGCAAAGTGGATTATTGGTGTAACCGCACACTAGAGATGGGAATCCCTCATCAACGCATTCGATACATTTAAGCGTACCGCACCGATGTATGGCCTTCAAATAAACTGCAAAAATTATATAAACTTAAAAAGTAAATTACTTAAAAATAAAATGTAAATATAACTTAATTTTAATCTCATTTTGGCAAGATAAATCAGTGTAAGCTCTAAACACTCTCACATTGTTGTGTGCTAATCGCGTGTAAGCTTTTTCGCATTCCATCTGTATACACATCCAAAAATTCATTTCATTATCTTTTAGCTAAAATAAAAAAAATAAATTGATTAAATTTAAAAAAAAAACTTCCAAATCAAAGTAAACAAAATACCTACTAACAAGAGAAAAAATTCCTCAAACTTCAAGTAACAAGTGTAAAAAATAGAAGTCGTTCCCATGCCCAAGCTTGCAATAACAACAAGCATCCACCAATACCTTTTGGCTTCACACCATTATTATCTAATAGAGCGGCCTTGCACAAATCACGGTACAAGAACGCCAATATTGTTGATCCCTAACTATAACTACCAACTTCTGAAGACGATGACAGATATGGTAGATACTGTGTATGGACAAGATTGCCATATTATCACCACTGAACGTAAATTATCTTTGCAGCCAGCTCAATTTGATACGAGACCCTCTCATATTGATTCCAATTGGAACCTTGCTGAGGTAATCAAAGCAAAGCTTTTCAGCTGAATCCTCGATATGCACAACTAATAGACTACCGTTTACCGGGACCCCGATTAACATTACCACGTCTTCAAGCGTAATGGTACATTCTCCACACGGCATTCAAAATGTATGAGTTTTAGGTCTCCAGCCCTTATTTAGTATGGTAATTAAATCAGGAACCAGCTTGTAGCCACAAATAAATGTGGCATGATAAAATCCCTCATCTTGCAACCATGAATCATATCATTGTGTGGGTAATTACTCCCCATGCTTAGGTGATGCTTAAAGGTTTATTTGGGTGTCTACATTTATTTCAAAAATTTGTACCATATCAGTGTATTATCGCCACTGAGCGTGAATTCTCTATTCAGCCAGCTCAATTTGATACGAGACCCTCTCATATCGGTTTCAGTTGAAACCTTGCTGAGGTAATCAAAGCAAAGCTTTTCAGCTGAATCCTATGTATGCTTAACCAATGGACTACCGTTTATTGGGACCCCAATTAACATTACCACGTCTTCGAGCGTAATGGTACATTCTCCACATGACATGTGAAATGTATGAGTTTTCGATCTCTAACGCTCAATTAGTGCGGTAATTAAACCGGGAATCAGCTTGTAGTTACGAATAAATGTGGCATGATAAAATCTCGCATCTTGCAACAATGGAATCATATCATTGTGTGGGTGATTACTCATGCTTAGGTGATGCTGAAAGGTTTCTTCGGGTGCCTGCATTAATTTTAAAAATTTGTTAATAATAACAAATAAGAAAATAAAATATAAGTAATATCAATATTAAGTTCTATAAGAAAATTGTACCATATCATCAACCACAACACTAGTGACTTGTCGGTTATGTAATCTCAATATAAGATTTTGATTGGCCATCCCTCTAACAAACCTACATACATGATAAATATTAATAAAAACAAGTACCACTAAATTTAATTGTAACTACTACTTTAATTTATAATATTAATAAATAAAAATGTTTATAATAAAGAAACAACTATAAATATTGGAACTAAATTTAAAAACAAAATATATAAACTTAAAAACTTACAATATTTTATCTGAATCTTCTTTTTTCTACTTTTTCAGCCAATTTCTTCACAAACTTTCATATACAATTCTTAACCTTCAACCCCTATTTAACAACAAAAATTTCAAACCTCAACTACTCATCTCACCACCCTACCATCCAATCAATACAAATCAACCGCTATTCTTGAAAAAATTAATATCTACCATGCTAACACTACTTTTTATAGGGGGCATTATTTTTCGGTTCAGCATTGAAAATTTCAATGTTGACATGCTAACACTACTTTTACAGGGGTTATTATTTTTCGGTTCAGCACTGAAAATTTCAGTGCTGCCATGCCTGCATGCTGCCATTGCTGACCGGTTCGTTTTAGCGTTATCATGCCTGATGAAGTCGGACTGCAAGAAAATTGCCTTTATATTTTTAATATTTTTTTTGGTTAGAGTCGGATTGATGGCAAATTGCTTTCATCATATTTTTAATATTTTTGTTAAAGTCGGATTCAAAGCATCATGCTTTCATAATTTTTTTAATAATTTTCTTGTACTCGGATTGGAAGCACTCCATTTTCAAAAAACGCTGTAAAAAATGCTATAGATTCAAAAATAATGTGAGTTGCTATAGATTTAAAAATAATTTTTCTGAATGTAATATCCAACAAATTTTTCCCTATAAACTATAAAATCTTTTATGTTTTATGAGTTTAAAGATTTAGTTTAGGGTATAGGATTTATAGATTTAGTTTGTTGCGTTTACAGTTTGGTATTATGATTACAATTTAAAGCTTATGATTTTGATTTTAGGGATAGAGATTTAAATTTTAATTTTTTAAAAGTAAATGAACAGGCTAGTGTTATTTATATGCTTATATATATTTTTAGTTTTAAGTGAATAAATAAGGATAAAGAAATACAAATCAAGTTTTAAGTGTTATTATCTAATTAAATAGGGATTAATTAGGGGGAAATTTGTTGGATATTGCATCCAGGAAAATTATTTTTAAATCTATAACAACCCTCAAATTATTTTTGAATCTATAGCATTTTCTACAATATTATTTTGAAAACAAAGTGCTTCCAATCTGGCTTCAAGAAAATTATTAAAAATCATGAAAGCATGATGCTTTCAATCCGACTTCAACAAAAAAATATTAAAAATATGATTAAGACAATTTGCCTTCAATCCAACTTCAACAAAAAAAATATTAAAAATATGATAAAGGCAATTTCCTTGCAGCCCGACTTCATCAGGTATGGCAGCGCTAAAATGAACCGGTCAACAATGGCTGCATGCAGGCATGGCAGCACTGAAATTTTCAGTGCTGAACTGAAAAATAATGACCCCTGTAAAAATTAGTGTTGGCATGGCAGCATGCATGGCAACACTAAAATTTTTAGTGCTGAATCAGAAAATAATGACCCCTATAAAAAATAGTGTTAGCATGGCAAATATTAACTTTTCGGGAATAGGGGTTGATTTGTATTGATTGGATGGATGGTGGGGTGGGGTGGTGAGTAGTTGATGTTAGAAATTTTGGTTGTTAAATAGGGGTTGAAGGTTAAGAATTGTAGATGAAAGTTTGTGAAGAAATTGGCTGAAAAAGTAGAAAAAAGAAGATTCAGATAAAATATTGTAAATTTTTAAGTTTATATATTTTGTTTTTAAATTTAGTTCCAATATTTATAGTTGTATGTTAGAAATTTAGTGGTACTTGTTTTTACTAATATTTATCATGTATGTAGGTTTGTTAGAGGGATGGCCAATCAAAATCTTATATTGAGATTACAGAACCGACAAGTCACTAGTGTTGTGGTTGATTATATGGTACAATTTTCTTATAGAACTTAATATTGATATTACTTATATTTTATTTTCTTATTTGTTATTATTAACAAATTTTTAAAATTAATGCAGGCACCCGAAGAAACCTTTCAGCATCACCTAAGCATGAGTAATCACCCACACAATGATATGATTCCATTGTTGCAAGATGCGAGATTTTATCATGCCACATTTATTCGTAACTACAAGCTGATTCCCGGTTTAATTACCGCACTAATTGAGCGCTAGAGATCGAAAACTCATACATTTCACATGTCATGTGGAGAATGTACCATTATGCTCGAAGACGTGGTAATGTTAATTGGGGTCCCAATAAACGGTAGTCCATTGGTTAAGCATACATAGGATTCAGCTAAAAAGCTTTGCTTTGATTACCTCAGCAAGGTTTCAACTGGAACCGATATGAGAGGGTCTCGTATCAAATTGAGCTAGCTGCATAGAGAATTCACACTCAGTGGCGATAATACACCAGAATAGATTGTTTGTGCAAGTCGAACATATATTTTACAGCTCATTGGGGGATACTGATGCCAGATAAAACTGGCAATCTTGTTTACACACGGTATCTACCATATCTATCATCGTCTTCAAGAGCTGGTAATTATATTTGAGGATCAGCAATATCGACATTCTTATACCGTGAGTTGTGCAAGGCCGCTCTATTAAATAATAATGGTGTGAAGCCAAAAGTTGTTGGTAGATGCTTGTTGTTATTGCAAGCTTGGGCATGGGAACGACTTCTATTTTTTACACCTATTACTCAAAGTTTGAGGAATTTTCCTCTTGTTAGTAGGTATTTTTTTACTTTGATTTGGAAGTTTTTTAAATTTACTCAATTTAAAAATATTTTTTATTTTATCTAAAAAATAGTGAAACGAATTTTTAGATGTGTATGCAGATGGAATGCGAAAAAAGCTTACACGCTGTTAGCACACAACAATATGAGCGTGTTTAGAGCTCACATTGATTTATCTTGCCAAAATGAGGTATTAAAATTAAGTTAGGTTTACATTTTATTTTTAAGTAATTAAGTTACTTTTTAAGTTTATATAATTTTTGCAGTTTATTTGGAGGCCATACACCGGTGCGGTGAGCGTAAATATACCAAATGCATTAATGAGAAATTCCCATCTCTGGTGAGCGATAACACCGATGATCCACTTTGCTTTTGTGGAGTTCCAGTACGGAGATAGGGTCCTAAGACAGTTTTGCTTCTACCAGCCTATTTCGAGAAATTCTCTAATTCATGACACCCTACACCGTATGGGCTGTCGCGACAAGGGTGTTCATGATTGGGAAATCAAACATGTGAAGTATGTTGATATGTGGAACAACAGACGTGAACTATTTCCATGTTGCACTCCAATGCTAGCTGATGATTTAGACTCAGATAATACAGAGTACATGTTATACTATCATAGTAATGAAAAAACGTACCTGACTACTATGGAAAAATGGGAAGAATGTCAAAGATTTATTACAAAAAATGAGAAGAATGCTTTTGTACTGCTAGAGTGTTGCTGCAATTCAACTTTCATCAACTCATTCCTAGAGCTCCACCTGATATTGAACACATCCATAATGGACCCGAAAAAGATAAATTAGATAAGAATTGGGTTATAAAGCAAGCCAATTTCATTGCTCTTTGGGATAAAAGATATACGCGGTGGGCAGAAGATTTGACTCCAATTGAAGACAATGATTTTAATTCAGAGTACTATTCGTGGTATTCGAAAAATAAAAAACCGTTCTTAGTATCCCTTAAAGATGGAAATAAATGGCTTGAAGATCCGCAGTACTCAACACATGTACACTTGGCATCCGAGTTTGATCAGAGCTCACAAGAATTAATAGACGAATCAAACTTAGATTATTCTGTGGGTTGACGTTCTTCATGGTCTTCGATGTAATCCCCCGAGATCTGTAAGCAATGATCCTTGAGAAGAACCAATAGAGCATGGGTATCCAACATTCTACACAACAGTTGGTAACAGCTTATCATTTCATCTAACATTTGTATTTGATAATGTTCGGGAACTACATATCTATTTTTCATTTGGTGCTAGCTCATTTTCTCGTCCAACTTACAATGATGGAGGATACAGACCACAATTTGAGTATCCTCAAACATTCGTATATGGGAAGGCATGGATGTTGATAGTATGACATCTTTGTTGTCGACTACGACCATTATCAACTCATTATTTCATCAAAAAATATATGGTACACCACCTTCTAGGTAAATGATGGATGATCTATTTTTCCACGGTGAGCAGACTCCATATCAACCACAAAAAAGGTTAAACCCCCTCGATGGTACGATCAAACATCATCCATACACCAATAAAAATTACCGAGAAAGAGTATAAAATATTCATATTTTGTTTGGAATATATTTTAATTCGACTGTTGTTTAGTTATTTGTTTGAGAAACAATTTTAGATTATTTAGTCTTGATTTTCAAATTCGACTGTTGTTTGATAAACAATTTTATTTTATTTTCTTAAACTTATCTTTTTTTCTTAATTAACTATTACATTAATAACTTACTAACAAAGAAAATTAAATATTCTCAACCAATAAATATATTAAAATAAGTTATCCAATTAATAGCAATCTGAAACTGGAATATTAAATTTACATGACGAATATTAAGTTTACATTAATAGAATATTATGTTAATGGTCTAGCACGGTAGTTGGAAATATTGAATTTGTTGGGAAAATTATTTCTGGTGTGTCCTGGTCCCCAGCAAAGAGTACAATGCTTAACTTGAACTCTCTCTCTCTGTCATTCGGATCATCCATATTAGTATGAATGCGAGTGAAACTCGACCGTCCCTTCAGCTTTCAATGAAGCTCTGGATTTGGTAACCATTCTTTGTATATTGGCTCTATCAGTCAGTAATCTTGGCTCGAGATTGTGTTGAACTGAAATCTGTACATATTTGCCATAATGTGCAGGCTAAAACACTTATCCACATACGTGTAAGGGTCCATATGAATATGCATACATGCGGCGTGTGCGTGAGAGCATGGGTATCTAAATGCTTGAAATTCCCCACAATTACACCATCTCCCATTAAGGTTTATTCAGTACATTCTATGCTCACCTCGGACCTTAGCTTCGACAATAAATTCTGCATCATTTAGGTTAAAGGTTCTGACTCTCATAGAGGTTACAGCTACTAGAAGATTGATTATGGCATCTTACAGTGTTTTAGACTAATTTTGTCCGCTGTTTATCTAGTAGTTCACTTTCTTCCCTTTGTCGCACCAAACTTTACCCAATTTGAAATAAGTCTCCTATACAATACTTGCATTAAGAGATGGCGTGTTACTTTAAGCACTGAGTTTATAGTCTCAGCAAGGTTAGTTGTCATATGGCCGTGACGTCAACCTTCATTATAGGCTTGTGACATCTTTCCCTGTGGATGTCATTTGCAAAATTTAATACACATATTTCGTGCCGCCTCAAACTTCTTAACCTTACTTCCAATTTTAGTTGAAGTAGTTCACACCCTATTTAAAAAATTTACTTAAAAAATAAGAAAATATCAAAATAAATTAATATTTTTATAAACAACGAATTACAATTTACTCGCGTTTAAAATTTCGTTTCAAATCTTATTGCTTCTGAAATTAGTTTTTACATTTAAAGCAATATGTCGTACACAATATGCAGGATATGCATGTGGAGACATTCATGAACTATTTACTCTGTCAATTACTGATAAGAGCGTAGTCCCTATATAAAAAATCATACAAACCATTCTTTTTTTACTACATGCCTACGTAAATGTCTCAAAGAATTTCCATCCATCGGTGTCTTCATTTTCGACTATGACAAAGGCAATTAAGGATACATTCATGTCTCCATCTTGTGCAACAACCGTAAGTAATACATGAACGTACTTCTCATACAGTCAGGTACCATCAACTTGAATCATATGTTTGCATAATGGGAACCTTTCAATGCACGCCTTGAATAACCAGAATAACTTACTGAATATCCTTTTGCCAGGAATTAGTTCTCCTTGTAAGGTGTTACGTCGGTAATTTTTTATATTCTACAATAATTCCTAGGATGTATATTTGTATTGCTCGTATAAGAGCTGGTAGCTCATACGATTTATCCAAATCACTATACACATGTGTCATCGCCTTTTGTTTTGCCACCCATGTCTTGTAGCAAGATGAAATATATCCAATCTGATTTCAGATGAATGCTACTAACACTGCAATTGAAATCCTTAGATCTTTTTCAACCAACAACCTAGTGTAGAGGCATGTTAGATTAAAGTCTACATTTATGTGGTCTTGTGAGAATGAAATTTTTACACAAATGTGCTATTCATTAAACCTTGTCACCTCCATATCTTTTTCCTCTTCAAGTTTAAAATCCTTATCTTCCAATGACATTTGCTCTTATAATTAATACACCTTACTCGATACGTAAGCTTATCAGACTCAGCAACAGAGAAATTTATATGGTGTTTGATGCAGTACTCATTAACTGCCAATTGAGCATATTTTTTTGTTTCAAATAGAGCCTTGAGTTCCAATTTGCCATAGTTAAAAGCTAATAAAGAACTAAATACGCGAGCTTCATATTTCGAATCTCATATTGCAACATACTCTACCTTATACATGTGGGCTAAAAGTTCATTAGTTGAATAAATAGGCTTCAGTTGATTGGGCTCTAGTACAACATAACCCCAAACAAGTGGTTCATTCGTTCTAGCAACAACATTTGCCCAAATATCTTCTACAATGGGCTTTATTTGAACAAAACCACAAAGAGGCTCATCATTTACCAACCCAAG
This sequence comes from Hibiscus mutabilis, assembly GCA_019671005.1. NCBI lineage: Eukaryota > Viridiplantae > Streptophyta > Magnoliopsida > Malvales > Malvaceae > Hibiscus > Hibiscus mutabilis. Next base: position 5,204,987 of record CM033720.1, read on the forward strand.
TCTAACGATAATCGTGACCCAAACATCATCTTCAACGTCCAGAACATTACCTCAGTCGCAACTATACTAACAATTTCAACATCATCAGCATCGAGTAAATAAATGTTATCATATTTTGTAATAGGCACTATATTTTCTTCATCCTCGCTGAAATCATCAAGTGTTTTGCCCCAGTTACCAACTAAGTTTTTAGTGTCACAATTTGTTGATGAGCTCATTCTATCTACATATTAAAAAAAGTCTTAAACATAACAATAATGAAAGAACATAAAAACGTACAAAAAAAAACTAAAAGAATACTAAAACCAGTTAGATACAACATTCAAAACTCTGAGATAGCACATTTGTTCTGTTGGTCAAGTTGTTAATCTTTGTTCTCTCATATTCTTATAAGTCGTAGGTTCTAAACCCAGTAGAAGCATCAACTTCCTTTCTCTAGAGTCTCCTTTTCCCTCTCCTATAAATAGGATTAAGATTAGATTTAAAATTTGTCAAAAAAAAATTGAATGGGAACTCCTTTTCATGTTTAGTTAACAAGAAAATGCAAAGGTTAATACCCCCAATGCCCATTAATAAAGGATTATATTTTAATACAAAAGCTTGTGTATTATACCTAAACTTTATCCGTTAAACTCTAAATCTTAAATTCTAAACTATACAACCTAAACTCTAAAATAACACTCTAAACCATAGGCTGTTGATAAGACCGTTGATCGGCCATTGGCTTTTTTTGAGAGACTCTGCCGGGGGGTTTCTCAATGTTCTGAGTCCGTTTTGCCAAAGTCGAACTCGATAAGCTGTTTTTATGCGCTTGATCTTGTGGATTGAATAGAGGGTGCATAAAATTAATATATTTTCGTATTCGTTTTTATATGAGAATTATTCGGGATCGGATATAAGACCAATATGAGTAATCAGAAAGCTTATATAAAGATTTATCGCGAATGTTTGAGGTTAGTATACCTCAAACTCTTAAATGCTTCATGAGCATCATAAGTGTAGTTGCCTTGCTTGTTAGTGATTGTAAATAGGTTGATGATAGATAAACATGTGTTGAGTCCGATATTATGAGGCTTGTATGTATGAGATGCATGAAGAGTTTGAGAATATTTTGAGATCGTATGAGCTTTAGAGACCGTGTAGGGTCGTTTGAATATTCGTACAAGTATCTAATTGGTTGTTTTAGATGTTGTATTGCTTGAGTGCTTTAGAGATCGTGCAGTTGAAATCTGAAGTACATATCAACAATCTTGTACTTCTAGAAAATAAAAGAGACTCATAAAGATATAAAAAATAGAGAATTAGAAAACGAAGAGAAGTGAATGATTTTTAAATGATTTTGAAAAGTTTGTGAGATCTGCTATTTAAAAGCTGGGAATCAAAGGTAAAATGTCCAATTTGTAAAAGAATTTTTCAAAAATCACTTTATTTATTTTCATAAAAACAATTTATGTTAAATTGAAATCAACTCACTTTGAGAAAAATATGAATCCTATCGTTGGTCCGACAATGACTGGTGTTCAGATTTATAAATTTCATTTCATTTGTGAAAATGTTCTCCAATAATAATTATTTTTAATATTCAATAAATAATTATTATTAAAAGATTCTGACAAAAGCTCGATGATAAGACTAAAAGTGATAAAACATTGTCTTATGAATTCTTATTAAGTAATTTCATATACTAAGTGAAAATTAATAAAGCTTTTAATACGATCGAAAATCATTTGTACATTTTTTTTTTGCTTTTTTATGTTAAAAACTAAAAATATAAATCTTAATTTCTAGCTCTAAATGCTAAACTCTAAAAATACAACATACACCCTAAATTTGCTTTTTTATGTTTAAAACTAAAAATATAAATTTTAATTTAACTCTAAAAATACAACATACACCCTAAATTTTAATCATAAACTCTAAATTTAAACTCTAAAAAAAACTTTTTATGTTCTTTCTTTTGGGTTTGGTTAGTTGCTAATCATTGAAAGAACTATTTTCCTTCATCTTATGTTAGGAAAATCTTTAACAAGACTTTCGGATGATTCTTTGTATAAATTTCCCCATTCTATAAAATCATAAATATATGGATAAAAAACACACAAAAAAATCTAGATGATTTGTATTCTTTTAATAGCACAAGATTTCTTCATAATAATTTCGTCAATTCTATCGACAGGTAAAAATAATTTAATATTTAAACACGACAAAAATTAAACAGAGTTAGAAATAATACCCAAAGCATGACGCCTTCACTGCCACCGTCGCGAACCACCGCTGGTCGTCATGTCTGGACCATGCACCGGCTCCAAACCCTTCCCCTTCACCTCCTCTTCTCCTTTCTCAGTCCATTTTTTCTCCGAACCCCACTCGAGTCCACAAAAACAAACTTAAGTTAGAATGTTTCGAGTTTGGTTGTTGATGAGGGAGTTATCAGGGAAGAAGGCTTGATTTAGAGACTGATTCGGTTTCAGTTCTTTGGGTATCGGCTGCGTGGCTTGGGAACCAACGGCAGAGGCGATGAATGGGAGATCAGGTCAAGCTTTTTTTCTTCAGTTCTCTCAGTTTTCTCTTAATCGGAATGGCTCCCACGGGCCCTATGTTGTAGTTGTTATATAGCAGAGGAGGAGCATAAGAACTCGGGATTCAGCATATGAGCTGTAAACAGCTTGCTGTGAAGGTGGCAGGCGTGGCAGCGCTGAGACACTGAAGTGTCAGGTGCGGGGAGCTGCAGAAGGGCTTGACTGTTGTTTTGTTTTTTTCCTTTCGTTTTTTTTTTCAATTTGTAATTTGTATATTTAATGTGAATTAATATGGCTCCCTTTAGTATTTCTTTTCAAATCAGTTTTTGGAAAAAAAAAATGATTTTTAGTTTTTTGGTTGCAAAAATATTTTTAGGAGTCAAATTATAATTTTACCATTCATTTGTTATTGTGCTTATTTAAAATTTATAAATTTATAATTCTTTACGATATATAATTATATAATTAATAATTAATTTTTAGCTTAAATTTTTAAATTTATTATTTTTTCATAGAATATGCACAACTGTTAAAAAATGTATTTATTAATAAAAATATTTTTATATTTTTATAATAATTTAAGCTGATATATTTCATATATTATATAACATTAAAGAATTTGAATATCATTTATATTTATATATATACATACACGTATATATATAACTTATAATATCATGTCCAAAATGGTCATTTATCCTCTTAAAAGTACTTTTTGACAGCAATGTCAAACACTAAAATCTTACAACCAACTTTTTAAAATTCATTTTCAAAATCTCTTTCTGACAGTACTTTTAAAAATTACTTTTCAAAAGCAATGCTAAACTAGCCCTAAGTATAGTCGGGTGAAGTGAAATTCACATTATTATTAAATTTACTTGCACTTAGAATAATTTAATCTATATCAGATTAAAAAAATTTAAATAGTCTAATGGTGATTACAAATTATCAAAATTATTTTTTATCCGAATAAAAATAATTTGACGATTAATTTTAAAATTAGGGTTTTTCATTTTAATTTGATTTTTTGAAAAGATTGCAGTCGTCACCGGTTACTTTAGTAGACTGTACACCATAAAAGTAATTAGAGATTCGTTCTTTTAAAAATTGGGTTCGGGAGTTGGTTACGTGTGGGGAAATATTAGCACCCCACAAACGCCCGATATCAGTACCTTTAATTTTGTGGCATGTTGGCATTTTATGATAATAATTCGAATTTAATTTGATAATTAATTATTAATTGAGTTTATGTTCTAAATGAAAATATACATTTTATAAGGAAATATATTTTTATTTCGAATATAAGATTAGAAATACCCTCATACGCTCAGGGCACCTCTATTTATATTCCAAAAAATATATCCCACGTATAAAAGGTTTTCATGCATGATTAATTATGATATTGTTAATTTTAAGTTCTAACTTAAAAGACTCTAATTAAATTTGTGTTTTGCTTAATCTATGAATATTATTTAATTTAAAGGTTTACATGAGACAATACCCAAATGCTTGGGCACCATCCATATTTAAACCCAAAATTATAAATAATATTCTCTAATGATTTAATTAAACTAATTATTTGAGTTCATGTCTTATTTAAGGCTTTAATTAAATAATCTAAATCATTTATCAATTGTCTAGGGGTTTAATGTATACTGAATTTTTTACTTAAAAGTTCATCTTGAACAACACCCCATTACATTGGGACACCATTTAAATTAAGACTTCAAAGTTTCCCACTCAATACACATTAATTTTCTATAGTTATCTACCTAATCAAGTTATTAAAAGACTAATAAGAACCTAATTCTAAGGTTCTAAAACAATCAAATAATTAAATATAGGTTTTTAAATTATATTACATGCTCAATTTAAAATCGTGCATTAATCAAATAATTAAATTGCATTTAATTTAAATAATTAAAACTGTAAATGACCAAATTAAAAAGAATTAAGACTTAAATTTTGATTTTATTAGCAACAAGGACCAAATTGAAACAATTATAAAACTTTCATCCCAAAATATAAAAAGCTCAAAAATAAGAGCGCGAATCAAATATCCAACTCGAATATAGCTTGTGGACCCTTCTGACCTGGCACCAAAACAGTGTCGTTTTAATTAGGGGTGTTCAAAAATACCCGGCCCGAACTACCCGACTCGTCGACCCGCCAACCCGATTGGAAATTACCAGGTATTTAAATGAATTGTAAATTAAAGTTTACACGTGCTTTTAGTTTTAGGGGTTAGGGTTTTAGTTTAGGGGTTTAGGTTATAGGATTTAGAATTTAAGGTTAGTGTTTAGAATTTAGTGTTTAAGGTTTAGGGTTTAATTTTTTAAAGTTTAAGATTAAGAATTTAGGATTTAGGTTTTTATAGTGTAAATATAATTGCTTGTGTAAAATTACACAACTTATATATCAAAGTTTTACCCTTAAAAAATTGTATTTAAAAAATCTTACTTGTTCTGTCCGTAATAGTTATTGAGTTGACGTACATACCAATTAATGTGTGGATATGATAGATGAGTTAGATTATTTTTAAAAAAAATTTGAGGGTTTATTTAATTATAAGGTGAAATATATTAAAAATAACATATTTTAAAATATAAATTATTTTTTAAATAGAATTTTATAAACCAGTTGAAATTTTACTAAGAACAATAAAAATAAAAAAATAAGAAAATATTAAATATAAAAATTTATTAAAAAACAAAATCTAATAAAAGCTGAAATCAAATTCAAACTTCAAAATTTTCAACGATCAGATTTAACTTTTAATTTTATAATGGAATAATGTCAAAAATACCCATAACGTTTGACTGAATAATTATTTTGATCTCTATCTTTTTTTAGTACTTTGACCCTCAACGTTTCATTTTGAGTCAAAATAGCCCTTTAATAGATGAAAATCGTTAGTTAACTAATGTTAAACACCTTGAAATGACATGACCATCCTACATGATATCATACATTGAGTGATTGATGCGTGAGCTATTCCTAATAAAGGTTTGAGTTGTTCTCTCTCAAGGTCAAATAACAAAATCTTTATAAAAGTGACAACGTTATGTTAGCATATGATGTCGTGTAACATTGTCATGCCATATAAATATGTTTACCATTAGTTAAATAACGATTTTTATTTATTAAGGGGTCATTTTGACACAAAATGAAACATTAAGAGTAAAAGTGTTTCAAAAAAAAAGAATAGGAACTAAAATGATTATTTTTTATTTTTGTTATTAAATTTTAAAATTGATTAATATGTGTTGGACCAGTATGTGCAGGTGAACTTCAAACTTTAATATTTAACTGACCAACCATTATACCTTATAAAATTAAGATTTCAATTGTATTTTGCCCACATATTTAACTCTAAAGATTAAATCAACTCAATTCAGAATTTACTTTTTAATCTCCACACTGACAGACGACAATAATATACTGTCAAACATGTTGAATTTAAGTACGAGTAATAATTAAGCTAATTGCATACTTGGTATGTACTAATTAAGAAAAAAAATTACTGTGGAATTATGTACCTAAAAATAACTTTTTTTACACCATAGTGATATTTTAAAGTCTAATAGAAATTTAATTATTCATTTATTATTATTTATATTTATACTTATGGTATTCATTTATTTGTTTCAATTAAGACAAGTTAGCCATTTTTTTAAATAGAAGCCACTAGTCTTATTAAAAGAGAAAAAAAATCAAAATTACAATAAAGAGTTTAGAATTAACATCGTAAATTAAATACATAATTTGAATATTTTCTTATAAAATTAACACAAGAAACTAGTCACTTTAGATCATACAAAGACCATACATGAAAAGGTTAAAAACCCAACTAAAAGAGTCGAACACAAAATAAATATGAACAAATCTGATTGCATCAGCAAATAACCCACAAAAGGGAATTAAGCTATTGAAAGACCACCAAGAACCACAAATTGCGTATTCAAATTCAATTTGAGGGTCCAAAGCAAGGAAGATCAGCATGATTATAAATAAGCGTCATCTTGATCAGTCGTGACGTCATCAAATCCACTCATGAGAAAACATAAAATAAAAAGAATGGTCAAAGGACCAAAAAAAGACAAAAAATGTGCCCAAAAATAGAAATAAACGTGACATAAAAATAGAGGAAGACGTGCCACAAAGGCAAAGCCAATCTTATTAAAAACTTAAAAAATAAAGAAAAAAAAAGACCAGAGATCGACGACCAGTATCAAAGTTGGTGTCATGCGGACTAAATAAAGTTAAAAAAATTGTGGTGCTCTATACTTTTATAAAGAAAAAATTATGGTTGCGGCTAGGTTTTTCCTATATAGTTCATTTTTATTTTATGAAACGATTACTATATGGTTTATTTTTATTTTTTAATATAATAATATTTTATGCAACAATTAATAATATAGCTCATTTGTCTTTGATTTTATTCATTATGATATACAAAATTATTAATCAATTAAAATAGGACGTTTTGCAATTTCCATAGCCGCATGGCAAAAAATTATACAACGACTTCACATTTGATTGGTCGGATTTTTAACTGGAAAAAAGAAAATTAAGAATTTGCCACGTAACACTACAAAAGCCTTCCACGTACACATCTCCTTTTTTTACAATTTGTTTCTTTAATTTCAAAATTATTTTTCTTTAAACTTACTATAATCCCTCTTAAATCTAAAAATTTCAACATGAATAAACCATTTATTTAATTACAATTAAAAATAGTACATATTCATTAAAAATCACAAATAAAACATCCATACAATTATAATCAGAATTAATTAATGTAACGCATAAACGAAACTAGAAACACAATCAATATATCTATATAAATTAATTCTATAATTAATTTTTGCAAAGCACAAACAAATAGACTGACAATCAAAATATAAAAATTTATATAAACATAACTGTTCAAAAAAAATCTATATGTGAGCAAATATATTTGGTCAGTTGACTGAACTGTTTATCTTTGCTCTTTTATATTCTCTTAGCTTATATTAGATTTAAAATTTGTGAAAAAATCTATATGAACGAATTTTAAGCCATAATAAATTTAAACCGAGAACCTATACTTTATATTTATGTATAATAAAATTCAAACCTAAAACCTCATTTATCTTAATTCTAATCTTTGCATATAAAATATTTTCAATAATTAACAAAATATCTGCAAATAATATATTTCCAGCACTTACTGTATCATGAAGACAATTGTAAATCCAGAAAACAATGCAAACACGTGTCATTCATACTAAATCCAGGAAAAACAATACACCCAAGCTTCTGCCCTAGCAATACAATTAATAGGTTATTAGATTAGATTAGAAAATAATATAGTTTGAGAGAACCCTTAATTTAATAATGTAAGATATAAAATATGGGTTTGACAATGTAGCTTTGGTTGAACCAAGGCCATTATTAAAAAAAATAAAAAATCATATCTAACAAAGTCGGTTCGGTCATTTAATTTCAAAATTTTGATATACATGCTTGTAAAATTAAAATTATTAATGCCCCTGACTATATTTTTTAAATTATCGATAGGGTAAAATTTTGATATATATGATGTGTAAAACTAATTTTACACAAATCAATCGAGTTTTAAAATTACCAAGCAAGCTTACCTCAATTTGCAACCGGATATTCCTCGTTGTTCTTTTCTCTCTTGGTTGGTTGTTCAGGATCGTCTACCAACCAAGGATAGGATGCTTGCTTGGGGTTGCTCTTGTGATCCATGTTGTCTTCTTTGTGGGAAGGATATGGAGTTTAGGGACCATCTTCTTGCTCAGTGCCGGTTTACTAGGCTGTTGTGGGGAAGAATCATGTTAAATTGTGACTGTCAGTTCATCTGTTTTGGATGGTCTGATTTGTTAGCTTGGGTTCAGAGGTATGGCAAGGGTAGATTACTCTTTGTTGCAGTTCTCTGGCTTGCTTGGTGCAGTTTCAATTATTTGATTTGACAGGAACGTAACGGGCGTTTGCATGGAAACCCCCCTCAATTGGTTGATGCTATTTTTGATCGAATCAAAAGGGACGTTTCTTTGAGGCTATCGGGTCTTTCTAAAGTTGTAAATAATACTTCAAAGTTGATAGATAGTTGTGATTTACTGTAATTAGCAATTGTTGGTTGTATAGGGGTTGACATGGTTGGATTTGTAGGGATCTTTGGATGAATAAAATCTTTCATTTATCCAAAAAAAATTAATTCTATACAAGCCTGTATATTTATACAATAAAATTTAAATTTTAAAATTTTAATCCTAACCCTAAAAAAATAAACCTTAAACCTTAAACATTATACCCTAAATTTTAAACACTAACCTTAAAATTTAAACCCTACAACCTAAACCCCTGAACTTTAAACTCTAAATTAAAACCCTAATGCCTAAAACTAAAAGGTACGTGTAAACTAAAGCTTACACAGTCTGTGTATCAAAGTTTTTTCCTTATCGATATTCAATTTATTAGTTTCCTTTAAAAAAAATTATTAGTTGACTGATTCAGATTGAGTACTATAGAGACCTAATATTGGACAATTATTCTAACCTAATTTGCTCCATTCATAACATTATTATTCCAACTCCTAACTTTGTTTAAAGAATTTAATATTTTATCTCACGAGACTAATTAGTTATTGGTTAAGCTGAAAATGCTTACTCGCAGGTGGACTTACCGATTTGATTTTGACATTAATCCCATTATTTAGGATTTAAATTAGGTTTTCAATTTAGAAAGATCTAATCTAAAATACCACTTACTATTATTACGTTTAATATGAATAAATCAAATTTAAATATTACCACCAAGTATCCTATCATTTTAAATTATACTTGACCAAAGAAGAAAAAGAAAAGACAGGCAAAACCTAGCCCTCCTCTCTTAAATTTTTTAATTTAGCCTCGCTCTCTTAAATTTCTGTTGCGTGCAACTTTATTTTTCTTTCTTTCGTTAGTGGTTGACAATCACTCTTAGTATTAGTTGTCGACCATCGGATCTATTCTTCTTCTTATTTTTTATATTTTAATAAGAATATCTACCTTTGTGGCACATGTTTCCTCTGTCCTTGTGACACGTTTTTCTTTGCTTTTTGTGGTTCTTTTTACCTGTCATTGTGGCATGATTTCAGCATGCCTTAGCGGTCGGTTGATGCTCGTACAAAGATCTTCATGACGCTAATATATGATTATAGTTCTGTAGGTAGTCTTAGAAAGATGGATCCCCACTCGGTTGATGGTTGGTTGCCGATGTAATCAGACCTAGGTAGCAGAGCAATTTGCCTAATAGCTTGGTTCGCTCACCACTCCTTTTTCACTCCGTAAAGCGTCTCATTTGGATAGAGACAAGGAGATTCAGGAGGGTTTCTGAATTTTGGTATGCTAATCTCGATGAAAGTGTCTGGTTTTCTTTGCACCATTGTAAGAGATTTTAGTGAACTTGTATATTTTTTCTCTCTTTGATGCATTATATTGTATTATCTTTCATGGTGATTAATAAAATTCAGATACCATTATTAAAAAAAATATACTTGACCTAAGACTTTTTTTTAGTTTGTCTAATTAGGGGTGTGCATAATTAACCGTAACCGTTAACCGGTATAACCGTTACATTTTACAGGTTAATTAATTGAACCGTTAAAGTTAAACGGTTTCGGTTAACCGAACCGTTAAAAATGATGGTTAATGGTTACAGTTACGGTTACGAATTTTGACTAAGGGTTAACCTATAGGTTAACCGTTATTAAATTATATATATATTTAAAATATAAAATAACTTTTAAAAAATCAACTCACAGATACAAATATACACGCCTTTTTTTAAATTATGGCGTAAGTAATTAAAATATCTTTATTTAAGTATTTTTATGAATACTTTAATATAATATTTATAGAAAATATAATTATATTATTCTCTAGAAAAATAGTGAACATGTGAGAAAAAATTGTAATAGGTTACAGGTTAACCTATAACTGAACCGTCGGTTAACCGCGTCTTAATGGTTAACCGTTTCTTAATGGTTAGGTTATGTTAGCAAAATTCAATAACCATTATAACGGTTAACCGACCATTTAGGCTAAACGGTACGGTTAACCTACCATGAACACCCTATGTCTAATACACTAATTAAATAAATTTGCTTTTTCTTTTCATTTTCATAAACTTTAAATATAATATAATTATTGTTATTGTTATTATTAATATAATACATAAATTTTCAGTTTTTTTTTCATCTTTAAACTAAAGGATATAAAATGTTTAAGCATAATTGATTCCACATCCTTTTGTATATTATACTGGTAATAATGTCAATTGAGTTAAACTTAGTTAGTATAATTATTAATATTCGACCTATTGAACGACGAATTTGCATAGAATACTACAAAGACCCCATTATTGGGTAACCATCCTAACCATTTTTTTGTATTTAACATACAAACATTTAAAATTAATATTATTTAAAAGATCTAATGTCTCGTTATAAACAAATACGAATTTAGTAAATGAAATTTAAGATACGTTTTACATGATATGATCAGGTCTAAACTTACATGAGCTGGCATGACCCACCCACCCAATATATAATAGGTAAAATGACAAAAGATGCCCCCAACGTTTGTATGTTTTGTCATTTGGCCCCCTATTCTTTTTTGGAGCAAACAAGCCCCAACATTTTAATTCGGTCCAAATATGTCCCTGTTGAATGGAAACTGTCAATCAACTGACGGTCAACGACTGATTTTGACTGGACTTTCAATGCGTTAAGATCTACGCCATGTCAGATTTAAAAAATTATTTTATTATACCCTTCTTTATGGTGATATGTGGCTAACTATCATATTGACACGTGGCCGAACCAGATGGTGACACATGGCGAATATGATGCTGACACGTCAGTAGATCTTCACACGTGGCAAGTCCAGTCAACATCAACCGTTGACCGTTAGTTGACTGGCAGTTATCATTCAACAAGAGCATATTTGGACCAAATTGAAACGTTGGGGTTGTTTGCTCCAAAAAAAAGAGTAGGGGGCCAAATGACAAAATATGTAAACTTTGGGGCATGTTTTGTCATTTTGCCTATATAATATTTGAGGTTTTAAAATATGAAAACAACACCAATAACGGGAAACGCTAGCTCCTCATCTTCTTGGGAACACCTTTCTTCCCCTTTTCCTAGCTCTTATTATCATTTCATCCCTATTTATTTTATCTCCTTTTTTCTTTTGCTTCAAAAAAAAATTTCTTTTTCTTTTGACGATCCAATTAATCCATTTCTTTCTTACAAATTCCGGGTTTGTGTCCGAAAGCCAACAAATAAGTCATGAAGAGGAGGAAGAAATACGATGTTATCACTTGCTTGCAAGATACTGGGTGCCATAATAATGTCATCTCTTTAATACTGATTCCTGGAAATGCTTTCGGAGTTTCGACGCAGTGCGGATGCGCATCGTCAGCCGGCGGCCACTTGTAAGGCGGGCGTGAAGTTTGAGTTTGTTTTTCAGCGGCGTACATGGGAAAGCCAGGCATTTCTTTCTTTCACGCTGTTTTTTCTGGGTTTGTTTCATTTCATCCAATTTTAACGTGATTTATTTTTTATAATGACGAGAATTCAAAGAATATATAACTTTTGATCTTAATATATTAAACATATTGTTACAGCTCGTGTGTTAAATCTAGCCATGTGACAATATGCATTAGTTTTGTGGAAGATTACAAATAAACATTTCCCCCATTTTTTGCATCAACATTCATATATGATTGCAGATATAAAATTATATACCAGAAAGAGGAAAATGTTTAGGTAGCAGCTTATATTTATTCTCAGACATTATATGGATAAATTAGCATAAACAGTATGTATTGTTTTGGTACGTTGGTTAACAAAATTGAAATTCAAATGCAGTGAAATAATTTTTATGTTTTCTAAAAGTGTAAAACAGTAAATAAATAGCCTGTCTATAAAATATATAATCACTTTCAAATTATTAAAAAATACAAAACAGTCCCTAATCTAATCCCTGCACCTCCTAATAACGTAATTGATTGGTTGGTACAGTGTTTAAATCAAAGCTGTCGAAAATTTAAACAAAGTCGGTACACTTCTTCATCAGCGGCGGCGTCGCTGTCACTGCTACTTTATTCAACCTTTACCCACCCTCTTAATTAATTAAGGCTTAATGGTAAAATAAGAGCTCAAAGCTCAACGTTTTATTTCAGTTAGATGCTTGAATTATTTTTCTGGTTAAATAAATATCTAATATTTTATTTTTTATTTAATTTTTTTTTGTCAACGATTGTTAAAAAAATTATCATCCAACTAGAACATGACGTGTGGACTAATTTTTAAAATTTTGAATTTCTTTAGAAATCTCAAAATTTTAGTTTCATTCAATCAAAATCTCAAACTACATCTCTCTCACTGACTGACATCTCCACACGTTGGTGGTTCACGTTCACTGTCCAAGTATTGTGTACAAGCATCCTCCACCTTCTAGCCGTCGGTCAAAACTCAATCGATCTCTTTTGCTTCATTGATGGATATTCGTTGACAGTGTAATCCACAGTTCATTAGTTGGTTTTTGATGATGTGATTATGTACGTTTCAGTCGTGGTGGTCCGACGAAGACAAGAGAGGTTGGTCGTGGTTGAATCGACTGTAGGAATGGTGAAATTTGACGATTTATGTATTTAGGGTTAGAGTTTAGAATTTTTTAGATAAATTAAAGTTTTTTTTATGAAATTAAAGATTTTTTGATTTTTTAAAAATAAAAGAAAATAACATAAATAGGTCACATGTCATGTTCTGATTTTTTTAACGGCCGTGACGAAAAAATTTTATTTGAGTAGCGGAATGAAACGTTAGGCAAATGTTTGACACGAAAAATAGTTCAAACAGCTAACTGGAAAAAATATATTATTTCATTGTTCGGGCATTTTTCCTACTGTTAAGCCATTAATTAATAATTAACGTAACTAGCCTTTTAATTTTTTAATATGATTTTAAATACATTAATTGACTTAGTGATCAATATATTTATATTGCCTCATCTTGTACGAGTTTAAATCTCAACATTTGATTTAAAAATATAATTTTTTCTCTACTTAACTATTTTTTTAAAATATAATTTATGCCCGTCAATTCGTGATTATGTTTTTAATAACTAAGATGAGATTAATTATATTATACAACAAGAAGATAAGAATATAATATAAAAATCACAAAATATGAACAAGTATATTTGGCCGGTTGACCAAGCTATTCATCTTTGTTCTCTCATATTCTCTTAAGTCGCGGGTTTTAAATTTATTAGGAACATCCTCTTTCTTCTCTTAGAGTTTCCCTCTTTCCCTCTCCTGTATGTAAGGATTAAGATTAGAATTAAAATTTGTTAAAAAATAATTACAAAAATATAATAGAAATAAGTAAACTAATATATTCGTATAAACTAGTTTTTGAGTTTTTCGTGGCACTTATGTTGTCATTAACTAGGTTTAATAGGTACATTTACTTCTTCATCTCGGACTAATAGGAACATTAATTAAGCCGTAGGCATCTAGAAAATCACTTTTTTTTTTGTCTTTCTATTGGTTTTCCTTTGGCCATTTCTCTATGAACTAGTAGTTAATTATATTGATGACAAATAAATGCATTTTTGGTAACAATTAAATGTTAGTAATTTTAATTTTTTATCAATTTGAACATTTAATATAAATTAACATTTCACTTGATTAAAGATTGGATAGGAATACCAACGATAAGTTGGTCTAGTGAGATCAAACATCAGATCTTTTACAAGGCCAGAGGTTCGAATTCTGATATTGTGAATAGAGCAATTAGGTTGGAATGATCGCCTCTATAACAAATCTTCTGATCTGGATTAATTTATCAATGAATTAGATACGATTAAATAAAAAATATATGAATTTTCTTTACAAATATAAGACTTTTGTTTTGATATTTTAAATTTAGTCTTTCTAGGATTATAGACCAATTCTTATATTTAGTATTAAAAAATCAAAAGTTGTCATACCCGAATTTTGACCGGGCGAGTAAATAGATAAATAAATAAATAAATAGTATAAATAAATATAGTATTATAATAGCCCATAAATAAATATTAAACAATCCATAAATAAATGCCCATTTTAATGTCCAAATTACATATAAAAATACCTAAAGCCCATTACAAGCCCAAAATTTTGTTTCCCGTCCAATTACAGCTAGTTACAACTCATTTTCGGTTATAACCCACCAAAGAAACACAATTTGGTCTAAAAGCCCATTTTCCCGCTCAAACTGGTCCACGTAGCACCTTCCCATTCGTCCAAAACCACTTCACACGGATTGTGGTCTTTCTCATCACCAGCTGGCACCACATGACGTCATTTCCCACACAGTTATAAATACCTGCATGAGAGAGAGTGTCAGGGTAATCATTAATAAAGCTATTAAATAATAATAATAATAATAATAATAATAATGAGAGAGAGGTTACCTTTTCGGTAATCGAACCGTCTTGGGAAAGTTGTACCGTCATCGGGAAAAGAAACGGATCATTGGAAGTTCCTAGGTCGCCGGGAAGCTCGTCTGTCACCGAGAAGCTCATCGGTCAGAACCACTATAACCGTCATTGAAGAGGTATAATCTCTTATGTTAACTTCGATTTCCTGCAAGTCCAAAAAATGTTAGTTTCACACACATATATATAAACATAAATAAAAATGGAAACGAAAGTTATTTCGACGGCCGACATTAGGATTTCGGTGGAGTCGAAGAGGGCCGGGAACGAGTTAAATAGGTTTTAAGTGGCGGAGAAGGGTGGCTCAGTTGAGCCGGGCTTAGTTTAGGAATTAGGGCTAAAAAGGAGATTTTTTGAGTTTTTTTTGGTTTGAACACGACGGTCGGTGGTGGTCGAAAATCGCCTCACAACGACAAGCATAAGTGAGGCGATGGCCGACGTTTACTTGTGGTGGTCGACGAACGGTTGGAGGTCGCCAGAGTGTGGTGGTTGAGGATCAAGGAGCGGAGTTGGCGGCGGAGCATGGCCGGGAATCAAGAAGTTCATCACGTTCTTGAAGAACGGATGAACATTCATCCCAAAAACCATATGTTTTAATCCATTTTGGATCCATTTTCTGGGCTCAGGGTGTTCGTATTCAGAAAGTTTCAAGGGAGAGAGAATGAAGAGAGAGAGAGAGTAGCTGGTTGAAATGGTAGTTTCAACTCAGTTGAAGGCTTTTATAGCCGAGTTGAAATGTTGCCGTTTTGGCAGCGGGTATGGAAAGGGATCCGCGTATCTCAAACGGGTCGGGTTAGACCCGCGTGTTTTCAACTGGGTCGCATTCAGGTTTTTTCCAAAACTTTGCTTTCATTCAATTTAGTCCCAGTTTCTTTTTAATTGAGCCACATGCTTTGTAATTTCCTCATTCTAGTCCCCCGAATCCCATAATTGTTCCCCTTAGGTTTGTATTCTTGTAATTGGGTCACCTTAGGCTTTGTAATTTGGGCATTTAGATTTTGTAATTTCTTTATTTCAGTCCCCATATTAATAAAAACCAGTTTTATGTTTTAATTTGTTTTCAATTCAAGTATTTATTTAATTGTTTCATTTAATGCAATTAATTTATATGTGTGCAATTTTAAAACTAAGCATATAATATATTTTGATAGAAAATTAAATACACTTAGATTTAATAATTGTTTATAGCCTTTAAGTGTAGGTTCTCTAATTAGGAATTCAATAATTAAATTAAGATAAATAAGTGTAGCAATTAAATGTATTAAATATAAGATTTAAAATCCTAATTTGGATAGTGTTCCATTGTTTAAAATGAGATGTTATCTCAACATGGATTTTAATGAATATATTTAATATATAAACCATACTTATAATTAAATATTAATTTAGTCTTTAGTTAAAATTAAACAATTAATTAAGACACACCGTAATTAATTAAATGTATATCGAATAGAATCTTTGAGGTTCAAATTTGGATGATGTTCCATTGTTTACAATGGGGTGTTATCTCAGCTTTGGTCATAAAGGTGTATATTCGATATACATTTTCACTTATAATACTGAATAATAAATTGTTAGAGCCTTAATTAGGACTAGAACTTTAATTAATTAGAAGATTTAATTAATTAGGAATATGATTAATTTAAGGGCTTTACATATATGGAAGGTGTTCAAGCAATTGACATTTTTTCATAAAAGCCGTTAAATTAATTGATATTCATAGTTTTAAATAAGAAATTAATTAGAGTCCCTTTTTAGGATTAATACTTAAAATCAACAAGACAATAAAATATCATTCATTAAAAACCTTTTATGTTGGAAATTCATTTTTAAATACGAATAGGGGTGCCACCTAACGGGGTGCTTTTAATCTCGTATTCGAATAAAATGAATTTCCTTATAAAAGGATATCTGCATTCAGAATTTAATTCCAGTCAATAATTATGAGATAAATTAAATTTAAATTATTATTCGAAATGCCAAAATGCCACGTAAAATTAAAGGTACCGATAACGGGCGTTCGTAGGGGTGCTAATCCTTCCCTACACGTAACCGACTCCCGAACCCAATTTTTCAAGACATAATTTCTGGTTTGTTTTTCGGTGTCCGGTCTACCTCGAAGTGATCGGTGGCGACTCCAAAATGTTTTTCAAGGATAAATAAAGGAAAATCCGATTTAATATGAAAAACCCTCAATTTTCAAGATTAAATAAAAAAATGGTCAGAAAACCTTAATTTTCTAAAAGACCGATCATCAAGCTATTTTTCACACGTCCCGATTTCAAAAAAATGGTCGCGACAGCTTGGCGACTTTGCTGGGGATTTTAAAAACCGATAGTCAGGCCTAGTTAATTTTACGTGGCATTTTGGCATTTAAGATAGTAATTTGAATTTATTTTTTTCCAAAATTATTGGATGTATTTTTAGAAAGAATGCAGGTAGCTTTTTCTTGTGTGATATAAATTGTCATTCATGCATAAGCCTTCTACTCGGGCTTTTCACCTTTAAGTGGGAGTGAGGCATGATCTTACGTGAGTTTTTCAGCTCCGTGATCGGATTTTGTCCTCTTTTCGGTATACTAGCCTTATACACCGTGAGGTTACGCCTCCGCTATAAGGGGCTGTATACTCCCGAATCGATGTCTTACTAGTCAAGTAACGACAGTTCGGGTACCCAGAGTCTAGACCGAAACCCACATTCTGTAATAGAAGCCTACCCCACTAGAGCCAGACAGTGACCTAGGACATGGTATTGTTGATTTAAATTTATTTCTCTTGTTATTTTTGTGTGCAAAATAAACTGTTATCTGGTTAATTTTATGCAATATAATTGTTTTTTTTCTGTAACAATTATTTTGCTTACAATATTACTTCACCATACTGACACAGTTTTTTTGGTTTTTGTTTTGTTTTTCTATGTTTTGTTACATTGCATTCATGAGAGGTATCGATTCGAGAATTAGTCGAGTAGGCAGTGGCCATAAGAGCTAAAGGGTCTGATAGACAAGTGAGGAATAATATGTCACTAAGGATTGGATTCGAGAAGATTCAGTACAAGAGCGAAGACAATATCCATAGAGTCCAGTGTCATTAATGCAAGGTTGTACCAGAAATTTCTGAATGTGATGAAAATTTTGCCAGCACCAAGTTTAATCTGAGAACTATAAGACGGGAATATGAAGAGTTATTTCCAATAAAATTTCAGAATTATAGTATTGATGTCAGATAATCAAATGGATCAATAGTTGTTTAGGGTCGTGACCATATTATGAGCTCGGTATATTTGTTCGTTTTTCGGGAAAATACATGCAACACCAATAATAGAGAAACACGAGGCTTTACTACACTACTTCAGTGGTAAAAAATGACCGAGTTTATACAAGTCTCAACAACGGTTCAAGTTTCAAGATAGATTCAGTAGCAATTATAGAGATAAGCAAGACGCAAAATTTGGAAAAACAATGATAACCAAAGAAATGATAGAGGACAAATAAATTGAAGGGGTATTTAGGACGAATAAATTGTAGGGGCATTCAAGGGATATTATCGACAGAAAATCACTCGAGAAAGAATAGAATGCTTTGAATTCAGAGGTGACATCCAAGTTTTACAAATGATGAAATTTAACAAGAATACCATAATTAGGGAAAATGCTAATTTTTAACAAAAATGAGGAGCTTAGAAAATGGGCAGAATTAGAAAAGTGCAGTATAACAATTGAAAGACCAGCTCGTGAGTTTCAAAGAGATACTACAATGAAGGACAAAGTAATAAAATTCAAGCTGGGGCAGTGATCCAGGCTATCCAGAAATAGAGTTGTGAAATGATAAACTTAAATAGCTAAGTACTGAGAGTTGTCAGGCATGAGCGGATTTTGTTCAATAAAGTTGAGAACCTGCAACAACATTCTGATATTAACACCGAGCTAGTACAGACGTTTGACTCAGAGGTTGAACAAAGTGATCAACCAAAAGAGTTGAAGCTAGTGAACATATTGTCTTTTCTTTGTATTCGACCTTTCAGTTAAATGAATGTTGTTCTAATAACTAATTCTTGAAATTGATACCTCGTGTATTCATGCATTACAACATTTAAATATTATATTGGTCTTTTGTTTAAAATATTGCATTACATGTTGCTTATCTTGCTTGAGCCAGATGGGAACCTAGGTCATGTGCTGTAAATTTAAATACGTTTCTTTGGATATTCTCTTTGTTCAATATAACTTGTCTTGCTATATGTATTTAATTTAATTTTGCATTCAAGATTATTTCACGTTACTACTTATTTCTTTTTTTTTTGTTTTTGTATTCCTTCACATCATATCATCATTACATAGAAGTATTGATTCAAAAATAGTCGTCATTAGAAGACGATCATGATGAATAAGAGGATTCATAGGTCGATAGAAAAGAGTGCAAGTATGAAGCAGTATTTTGGGCAAACAATAGAGGAAATGAAAGACAGTTCATTCGAGTGTTACACATCAGGTTTTGTTAGTGTTGATGCTGACAAGAATGAGATGCAATAGCTGAAAAGACAAATGGCTGAGATGATGACTATGATGACGGCTATGACCAAATAAAATGGGCATATTGAGCTGAAAGGAGAAGTAAACAAAAAAATAGTACATGAATAAACAGTCGAGTTAGTGCACCAATTTAACTCACATCAATAAACCAACTGGATGTATAATTGAGTCAAATCCCAAGAAAATGATGACATGCCAGGGAAAAACTCAAGGAAGAAAGAATGATGAAAAATCTTTTAATTCAATACCGGTGACATATGCAGAGCTGCTTCCAATAATGATAGAGGAAAATCTTGTGGCCCGAGCCCCGTTTAAGTCTACAGTGCCTTCTTCACCCAAGGATTATGGTATTAGTACAACATGTGATTACCATCAAGGAAGTTTAGACCATACTACTGAGAATTGCGAGGCTTTGAAGAGCAAGATTGAAAATCTTATCAGAGAAGGTATGCTGAGTTTTGAAGATGGAAGACCCAAATTTTCTAAAGGTCTGACAATTAATGAAACATCTGGAGATACAAAAGTGAAAGAAAGTACAAGCCCATCAGGATCAAGTAAGAATCCAAGGCAAATTTCAAATTCTAATGTTCCCTCAGCCAATTATCAAAAGACAGAAAATCACAAACATCATTTTGATCCAATCCTTATTTCATATAAAGAATTGTATTCTCAGTTGTTAAAGGCCCGATTGGTGTCCCCACTTTTTCTTGCACCTTTGCAACCTCCGTATCCAAAATGGTATGACACCAATGCATATTGTGAATTTCATGATGGAATCCAAGTACATTCTATTGAGAATTGTCTCACCTTAAAACGTCGAGTTCAAGCTCTCTTAGAATTTAGAAAGTGGAAATTTGGAACAGAAAACCAGCTCTATTCAATGGATGGATATGAAGCTCAATATGACAGTATTCAGAAAAATAGACTCCAGTTCAAATAAGCAAATTAAAGTAAGAGAAAGATAATTTGAATGAGGAGCTGAGGAACTTGCAGTTCAACTATCAGGAGTTTTGTTCGATGCTCAAGAATGTTGGTTTGGGTGTAACTCTGGAACAGTCGAAGGAAGGAATTAAAGAGTTGAAACATGAAACCGAATACTGGAAAAAGAGTTTTAAGGCAAGTGAAAGTTGAGTGAATACACTTTCGTGTGATCTGCAGGCAATGGATCTACAACGCAATACTTTTATGAACGATCTAAGGGTTAGTGAAGCTAAGCGCGAGATGATAAAAATGTACATGCAGATGTACGAGGATAATGCTATCAAGCTGAATGGCAGTCAAGCTGAAAACGAAACGCTAAAGAAGAAAGTAGATGAATGCCTCAAGCTTACGCTGATGTACAAAGCTTTTGTTGACGATGTTAAGAAAGACTGTCAGAAAAGTGAAGAAAAACGATATGCCCAGTTTCAGAGATCAAGAATAAAGTTTCCAGAAAGGTACAACGACATGAAAGATACTATTATTCAAGCAAAAAAAGTTGCTCAACAAGTGGTAGATCTAGCCGATGTAGCAATGGCACTGAGCCAGAATATTGATCCAGTATTAGATCACGAAATGAAGCTGACTTGGCTCTTAGAGGAAATAAGGAAGTTGGGAGTTAGAGCTCACCAATATTTGTAGTATATAATATCTGATATATTGAATCCTTTTATTTCAATGAAAGTTGTTCTATGATGGTTACTTTTATAATCAATACCTTTTGCATTCATACATTCATGCATTGCATATTTATCAATATAACATTATCATGTCATGGCATGGCATTAACATTCATGATCTAGAGCGGTTAAAGTTTCAACAAGAGCAATATGGGAATTAGTAAAAGTCTGGGAATCTATTATCATGGATGGAGACATGAGAAGAATTGAACAGACTCATGAGGGGTTACAAGAACGGATGACCAAGCATCAGCAAAATGCGAAGAACTACACCGCTACACCATGTTTGACAATTTATCTCAGGGCATCTAACCCAAGCACAGAGACAAGGTCTGTAAAGCCCATTATTCTAGGATCAAGACTCGAGCACTTGAAAGACAGTTGTGCCAAACTTTAGGAAGAGATCAAGGAAAGAAAAAGTGTCGATAATCCCAAGTTTGATGCAAAAGAATTCTGTTTAGTCCCTGATCTAGTTGTTCCGCCTGAATTTAAGGTCCCTAATTTTGAGAAGTATGATGATTCCAGTTGTCCTAAAGTCCACTTGGCAATGTTCTGTAGGAAAATGGAAGGATATTTGGATGATGATAAATTGTTGACCCACTGTTTTCATGATAGTCTAGCTGGACTTACCGCAGTGTGGTACAACAAATTAAGTCGAGAGCAGATTCGATCATGGGCAGATTTGGCCAAAGTATTTTTGGGGCAATACAAGTATGTTATAGACCTGGCTCTAGATCGCTATTTTCTGCAGAACGTGAATATGAAGGCCAACGAAAGTTTTAAAGACTATGCATTGAGGTGGCGAGGATTAGCAACCCAAGTTCAACCTCATATGACAAAAGAAGAAATATCTCTTATGTTTCATCAAACACTTCTATATCCTTTCTTTGAGAAAATGCTTACGAATTCAAAGTGTAGTTTCAGTGATCTCGTGGTGATTGAAGACGCAATAAAAATGGGGATCCGACAAGGGAAAACTAGATCAAGATTTGAAGACCATGATAATCAAGAGGCAAAACAAGGGAAAGAGGAGAATGAGTGTAATGTTCAAAGTTTTTAGAGTCGCAAGAGAAAGAGGTCAGTTAGTTTATCAGAACGACCACGAAAAATACCTCGAGCAAGTGCAAATCTGGAGATCTTTGAAATGTCTATTTCAGACTTATTACCTCACATTATTGAAGAACAACATATCACTCCTAGGCCAGTGAAGGTGGTGCCAAGTCCATTTGCTTATAGCTATGATCCATACAATGTTTGTGACTTTCATATGAGAGTACCAGGACATACTGCCAAGAAGTGTAGACCTTTGATGAAAGAAATTAAAAAGCTAGTCAGTAATGGAATCTTGACATGAGAATTAGTCCAACAATGGCAAGGAGTGGGGCAAGCCGTTATACCAGTCAATGAATCAGAGAATCAAGACGAGTGATTCCAAGATTGTCTAGAATTCTAAGAAGTCAGTTATTCCTGGCCTGAAAGTAGTAGAAGTCTTTTTCTAAGGTCACATGTCATGCTTGTTGGTTTTCATTGGAAGGTTTTTTTTTAAATAAATAAATATATGCATACATTTTCTTACCCTTGTGGGCCCCTAGATGCCAATTGCAAGATGTGACATTGATTCCAATGTAAAAAATTATTTGGATGTTGTGAAGATGATGAAGTGAAACTTGTTTCTTAGTTTACTCTGGTCGGCAAGGCAATAAAAGGTCAGATTACTATGCCTTTGATGATGTTCGATGATAAATCTTTGAAATTCATAAATAGTGAAGTGGACTAGACGATTTTAACCAAGTAGAGTTGCTTTGAAATTGAAGTTCTAAGTGTAGTTTTCTATACTTTAAAAAGCACAATAAAAGAGAAAAAGAAAAAGAAAAAAAAGAAAGAAAGAAAAGAAAAAAGAAGAAAAAGAAAGGAAACAGTAAAAGAAAAGTGAGGAAAGAAAAAGGAAAAAGTTAAGAAAAAGAAAGAAAAAGGAAAAAGAGGAAAATAAGAGGAAAAAGAAAAAGGAAATGTGAGAAATAATAAATAAATAAGTCTCGGAACACTTTGATGGAGCTGTGGGGGATGTCGACAAATCTAATAAGGAGCTATGCTTCACCTGTCCAATACCCAATCATCAGAGATGTATATTTGAAGACATGTCTGTAATAATATAATAATAATCAAAATCACACATGCACTTATAGAATTCTATCATTAGAATGATATTTTTGCACTCTGCTGGTTAAACAAGTTCGGGAAGCTCGAACACATTTATGAATGGGAAAGAATGAGGAGAACGGAGAAAGAGTTATGTCTGACTGGATTGAGCAATACGGTAATCATAGGTGTGAACTGGGTGATTTGGAAGAAATTTCATAACTTTAGAAGTTGACACAACATTCAAATTATTCTACCCATAGGAAGGTTGAATCTAAGGCGCTCTTGCACTTGATATCCAGGGCATCCTATTCTATTTTCTTTCTTTATACCCTAATTTTTCGGGTCTTGTAAAGTATCTTTCATTAAAATGTCGATAAGCAAGCTGAAATATTTACAAACAGACAGATTTTCTTGATAAACATATGACTAAGAATGAGACTTTTATCCGTCTTCTGGTAAGAAAGAAGAATTATCCATCAGGGGACACAGTGAAAACAATGGAAAGAATGGAAAGTTTAGAGACTTGGATAAAGTTTAGGGACTTGAGATACTTGTTCGCCCAAATGATGGAAGATGGGGAAATTCTATGAAATAAGGCAAGAAACAAAGAGATTAGTGAGGTATCATAGTGCATAAGAGTTCAAATCAGAATAAGCAAGAGAGGGTGCAGAGCCTGAAAGAATTCAATCATTAAAAAGGGTCAAGATTGGCTCAGAAAGAAAAAGAGTTAAACAATAAAGATTTTGGGGCAACTTTTGTTAGAGCATGAAGATAATAAGAATTTAAGATAAATTTTAAGAAGATCAAGTCAAGAAAGAATATCAAGTCAAGAAAGAAGATCAACCAAAGAAATATTCAATGAATACAATCTTATCGTTGTAACTGAAACAAAAGTTCAACGGAGAGGCAAAGAATATTAGAGCTCATCCAAGTGATCCTCAGTTGTCATAATTCATGCAGCATATATAGTTAGGCATCTATAAGATAGAATCATACTAATTCATACATTCAAAGCATTTTGTACATTTTTGTAGGAATTTACAAGAATCAGCGAAGAATTGAAAAAGATTTCAATCTACAAATTCAGATTGGAGAAAGTAGAACTAGCAAAGATTAGCAAAGAATTCAATCATATTTTTGAAGCAAAGATATTAATTCGTTTGAAGAGACGAATCTCAGCAAAGATTTCAATCTGTTTAAAAAGGTAGATTTCAGCAAAGATTTCAATCCGTTTGTAGAGACGGATTTCAGCAAAGATTTCAATCCATTTGAAGAGGCGGATCCTAGCAAAGATTCTAATCCATTTGAAGAGACAAATCTCAGCAAAGATTTCAATCTGTTTAAAGATGCATATTTCAGCAAAGATTTCAATCCGTTTGAAGATGCGGATCCTAGCAAAGATTCTAATCCGTTTGAAGAGACGGATCTCAGCAAAGATTTTAATCTGTTTAAAGAGGTAGATTTCAGCAAAGATTTCAATCCGTTTGAAGAGGCGGATCTCAGCAGAGATTTTAATCCGTTTGAATAGGTGGATTTCAGTAAAGATTTTCTAATTGTTTGCATAGGAAATGAAGTGCATTACAATTCTAAATCCTTTGGGTCATCAGTAAGTCCTTCGTGCATGATGTTAAATCTTTCGGGTCATCAGTAAGTCCTTCGGGCATGATGTTAAATCCTTCGGTTCATCAGTAAGACCTTCGGGCATGATGTTAAATCCTTAGGGTCATCAATAAGTCCTTCGGGCATGATGCTAAGTCCTTCGGGCCATCACCTTCGGGAGTGATGTAATTGTTTGCACAGAAAAGAAAGTGCAATACAATTTTAAATCCTTCGGGTCATCAGTAAGTCCTTCGGGCATGATGTTAAATTTTTCGGGTCATCAGTAAGTCCTTCGGACATGATGTTAAGTCATTCGGGCCATCACCTTCGGGAGTGATGTAATTGTTTGCACAAGAAAGGAAGTGCAATGCAATTCTAAATCCTCCGGGTCATCAGTAAGTCCTTCGGGCATGATGTTAAATCCTTCGGGTTATTAGTAAGTCCTTCGGGCATGATGTTAAGTCCTTCGGGCCATCACCTCCGGGAGTGATGTAATTGTTTGCACAAGAAATGAAGTGCAGTATAATTCTAAATCCTTCGGGTCATCAGCAAGTCCTTCGGGCATGATGTTAAGTCTTTCGGGCCGATGCTTTTGGAAATGATAAGAACTTTTCGAATGTTATCGCAATAAGACGGTGGGGCATGATATCAGCAGAAATATTAATCCTTTGGGCCCTTGATTTAAAAAAAACAAAAAAAGAACAAAAAGAAAGAAAAAAGAGAAAAAAAGAAAAAAGAAAAAAAGAAAGGAAAGAAGACAAAAATGATTCAAGTTGCCGGATCGGAAAGCAAGATAGACCAACTTCATGCCTAAACAAGAAAGATTCATAGTTTCAGCGTCTCCCGTTGAAGCACTTGAAATTTTAATGATATACCCAAATTGTGAATTTTTACAATTAATGTTAGAAGATTAATGATAAATTTGACTTTTGCAGGAATAGAAGAAGATTGATCAACAGAGAAGGGAAATAGAAGATGAGATCCCATATGAGCTTCAGATAGAAAGATCAAGATACCTTAGACAAAAAGCAATGACACCAAAGATCTCAGTGCTTCAAGAGAATTAGGGATACTTCATATTACTTCAGGTGGAATTCTTATTAATCAATGATATTTTCTTGTTGCAGATTCAGTTTTCCCCAGAAAATGGGATGAATCAACATTCCTAGCCAAGAATAAAGTGCTCCTAATCGGAAGAGTTTATTTGGATAGAGTTCCTAGGAGAAGAGTTCACACAACAAAGAATGAAGAGCTCCTAATGTGAAGAGTTTGCTCGACAAAGACAAAGTTTGAAATGAGAAGAATTTGCCCAGCAAAGAATCCAAAGTTCCTAATAAGAAGAACTCATTTGTTCGATACCCTTGCAGAAAAGTGGATTGTTTGACGAAGGGATGAAGAATTTCAACTACAAATTCAGAAGATGAAGAATGACAAGAGTAATTTTAGACCTTGGAAGATGAAGAATTTCATAATAAGAAGAACAGCTTCAGATTCCATAGTTCAATAGAGGGATAAAGAATTTCATAATAAGAAGAACAGCTTCAGACCTCAAGAGATGAAGAATGTCAAGAGTAATTTCGAACCTTGGAAGATGAAGAATTTTATAATAAGAAGAACAGCTTCAGATTCCAGAGTTTGGCAGAAGTTTGAAGAATTTCATAATAAGAAGAACATCTTCAAACTTCAGGATTGTTCATAATGGAAGATCTGCCTTTCAGAGGACGACCAAGAGGTCTGGGCAAAATTCATGTATTTTCAGTCATTGCTTTATCCCTGTTCCACAGCAATGAGCAAAGAGGGGCAACTGCCATACCTGAATTTTGACCGGGTGAGTAAATAGATAAATAAATAAATAGTAGAAATAAAATACTATTATAATAACCATAAATAAATATTAAACAGTCCATAAATAAATGCCCATTTTAAATGTCCAAATTACATATAAAAATACCTAAAGCCCATTACAAGCCCAAAATTTTGTTTCCCGCCCAATTACAGCTGGTTACAACTCATTTTCGATTATAACCCACCAAAGAAACACAATTTGGTCCAAAAGCCCATTTTCCCGCTCAAATTGGTCCATGTGGCACCTTCTCATTCATCCAAACCCACTTCACACAGATTGTGGTTTTTTCTCATCACCAGCTGGCACCACATGACGTCATTTCCCACTCAGCTATAAATATCTGCGTGAGAGAGAGTGTCAGGGTAATCATTAGAATCATTAATAAAGCTATTAAATAATAATAATAATAATAATGGAGAGAGAGCGGTTACCTTTTAGGTAACCGAACCGTATTGGGAAAGTCGTACCGTCACCAGAAAGAGAAAAAAGATCATCAAAAGTTCCTCGGTCGCCGGGAAGCTCGTCGATCAGAACCACTACAGCCGTCGTTGAAGAGGTGTAATCTCTTCTGTTAACTTCGATTTCCTGCAAGTCCAAAAAATGTTAGTTTCACACACACACGAAAGTTATTTCAACGGCCGACATTATGATTTTGGTGGAATCGAAGAGGGCCGAGAACGGGTTAAATAGGCTTTAAGTGGCAGAGAAGGGTGGCTCAGTTGAGCCGGGCTTAGTTTAGGGCTAAATAACAGACTTATTTTCCAGTATTACTTTAGGGCTAAAAAGGATAATTTTTGAGTTTTTTTGTTCGAACACGGCGGTCGGCGGTGGCTGAAAATCGCCTTACGACGTCCGAAAATTGCCTTGCGGCGGCCGGCCGAAGTGAGGCGATGATCGAAGTTTACTTGCGGTGGCCGACGAACGATTGGAGGTTGTCAGAGTATGGTGGCTGAGGATCAAAGGGCGGAGCATGGCCGGTAATTATGAAGTTCATCATGTTCTTGAAGAACGGATGAACATTCATCCCAAAAACCATAGGTTTTGATTTATTTTAGATCCATTTTCTGGGCTCAGGGTGTTCGTATTCAGAGAGTTTCAAGGGAGAGAGAATGAAGAGAGAGATGCTGGTTGAAATGGCCGTTTCAACTCAGTTGGAGGCTTTTATAGCCGAGTTGAAACTCTGCCATTTTGGCAGCGGGTATGGAAGGGGATCTGCGTATCCCAAACAGGTCGGGTTAGACCCGCGTGTTTTCAACAGGGTCGCCTTTGGTTTTTTCCCAAAACTTTGCTTTCATTCAATTTAGTCCTAATTTCTTTTTAATTGAGCCTCATGTTTTGTAATTTCCTCACTCTAGTCCCCCGAATCCCATAATTGTTTCCCTTAGGCTTGTATTCTTGTAATTGGGTCACCTTAGGCTTTGTAATTTGGGCATGTAGATTTTTTAATTTCTTCATTTCAGTCCCCATATTAATAAAAACCAAATTTATGTTTTAATTTGTTTTCAATTCAAGTATTTATTTAATTGTTTCATTTAATGCAATTAATTTATATGTGTGCAATTTTAAAACTAAGCATATAGTATATTTTGATAGACAATTAAATACACTTAGATTTAATAATTGTTTAGAGCCTTTAAGTGTAGGTTCTCTAATTAGGAATTCAATAATTAAAATAGGATAGATAGTTGTAGTAATTAAATGTATTAAATATAAGATTTAAAATCCTAATTTAGATGGTGTTCCATTGCTTACAATGAGGTGTTATCTCAACATGGATTTTAATGAATATATTTAATATATAAATCACACTTGTAATTAAATATTAATTTAGTCTTTAGTTAAAATTAAACAATTAATTAAGACACATCGTAATTAATTAAATGTATATCGAATAGAATCTTTGAGGTTCAAATCTGGATGATGTTCTATTGTTTACAATGAGGTGTTATTTCAGCCTTGGTCATAAAGGTGTATATTCGATATATATTTTTCACTTATAATACTGAATAATAAATTGTTAGAGCCTTAATTAGGACTAGAACTTTAATTAATTAGAAGAATTAATTAATTAGGAATATGATTAATTTAAGGGCTTTATATATATAGAAGGTGTTCAAGCAATTGACATTTTCTCATAAAAGCCATTAAATTAATTGATATTCATAGTTTTAAATAACAAATTAATTAGAGTCACTTTTAGGATTAATACTTAAAATCAACAAGACAATAAAATATCATTCATTAAAAACCTTTTATGTTAGAAATTTATTTTTAAATACGAATAGGGGTGCCACCTAAAGGGGTGCTTTTAATCTCGTATTCGAATAAAATGAATTTCCTTATAAAAGGATATCTATATTCAAAATTTAAATCCAGTCAATAATTATGGGATAAATTAAATTTAAATTATTATTCGAAATGCCAAAATGCCACGTAAAATTAAAGGTACCGATAATGGGCGTTCGTAGGGGTACTAATCCTTTACTACACGTAATCGACTCCTAAACTCAATTTTTCAAGATTAAATAAAAAATAGCCAAAAATCTTTAATTTTTTAAAAAACCGATCGTCAAACTATTTTTTACACTTTTCGATTTTAAAAAAATGGTAGCGACAAAAGTGAAAACTTCTAATCAGAAAAAAATAGGGAAAATATGACAGCATTTGTTTACGTGTGAGTATGTCGGATCCTTCCAAAACAGCACGGCTTGCATTGCGCCCGAGGATTTATTTCTTTTGACTTTCAGTATTTCATTTTCATTTATTCCTATTATTGTCTTAATTTCTTTAGGAGAAAAAAAGCATTATATCATTAATTATTAATTGATTTGCCGAATGAGATGTAATATATTTTAAGCGACATTAGATATTTAAATTCTGGTATTATAAATAATAAATTAATTTAAAAATTAGTTTTTAATAAACTTTTTTACAATATCATATTTTAATTGATCAGTCAAATAAATTAAATACTAATAATTATAAAAATAATATAAATTGAGAATTTATAAATATGTAATTCATTCAACAACACAAATTATGTTAGACTGCTACAAAAACTTATGTAAAATTGAAAAATGGATATAAATTATTTAATAAAATCAGATTTAACTAATATCCAACAAATTTTGAAATTTCTAAACTTTAAAAGCTCATAAATGGAAGGCGTAGAGGGCATTTATCAAACAAACAAGTTGGATCAGTGTAGGTAGCTAAAGGAATTGTCAGCGGTGTCGCACTATGTCATTTCGAATAGAATTCATTAAGTATATAATTTTATAACACGTGTATTATTAATTAAAGATGAGTAAAATTTGACTCAAAAAAATTAAATTTTTTGACTCGACGCAAAAAATCGATTTTTTTTTACTCGACTCAAAAAAATTCAAATAAAGTCTGAGTTATTAAATAGAAATTCGAATAACTCAAATAATTCAAAATTTTTAATAATTAGTGGATCTTTTTTTAAGTTCAAGTCTAGACTCGAGTCCTTCAATTATGTCTGATATATATATCACATATGAAAAAACATGAAGAAATATATGAGTGTTTTCTATTGGATATAAAATGTCGTTTAAATTGAAATCGATATGTATTATAATATTGTAAATATTTACAAATATATTTGTACAGAAACTTAAAAACTCGACTCGAAATTGATAAACTCAACTGAAATTGAAAATAATCAAATAAAGTTTGAGTCATAAAATATGAATATTAAACTCGACCAACTCAAAATTTTTTGACTCGAATAGATCAAACGCCCATCCCTATTATTAATGAACAAAAAAATTAATAAAATAATAAAAAATAATTATTAATACATGTGACACAAAATCATTAGTGAGACGAATAAAAAAGACATGCGAATTTTGTTCTCATTTTCTATGTCTGCATGATTATTGTACCACTTCGTCATAGAAAAAATAACCAACTTATATCGTTTAATTCTATATTTTATAATTAAATTTAGGGTAAACTACACTAGTAGTACTGAACTTTTAAGGCGCTTTCAATATGGTCACCGAATTTTTAAAACTTTCATTATAGTCACTCAACTTTTAATTCGCTTTCATTACGGTCACTACCGTCAACTACCGTTAAAAAAGCTGACGTGACATGTTAAATTTAAGGGTTAACTACACTGGTAGTCACTGAACTTTTAGAGCACTTTCAATATGGTCACTGAACTTTTAAAACTTTCATTACAATCACTCAACTTTTAATTCGCTTTCATTACCGTTAAAAAAGTTGATGTGGCGTGTTAAGTTTAAAAATAAACGTTTTCCCAACTATTTTCTCCCCCCTCTTATTTTCTTCCATTTTCCTTTCATCCAAACATGTCTATTTTTTTCCTCCTCTTCATCCTTCTGTAATCTTATAGCCTCTGTGGGGTAAACTTGTCCTACTACATGCACCATTAAGAAATCTCTCAAGGCTATAGCTATCCTAAAGTTTTGGGGAAAATGATGCAAATGCTACTATCATTGTCGTTAAGTTACTTAAAATTGGGGAGTGAAATTAGATATGAGTATATATAATATTGGCATTTCATTTTTTAATTCATTGGGAGGATCTTAGATGACCATATTTTCATGTCTTGTTAGAATATTTTTCGAACATGTATACTCTGAAAAAAATAAAAAATCTGAGCAACTTGTATACTCTAAAGGCGGGATGGAATTTTTTTGGTAACACTAAAACCAGGTTAAGTGATTGTTACAGTCCAAAAAAAACTTTAGGATAGCTATAGCCTTGAGAGATTTTTTAATGGTGTAGGTAGTAGGACAATTTCACCCAACAGAAGCTATAAGATTATAGAGGAGAAAGAGAGAAGGAAAAGGAGGATGAAAAAGAAAGATAAACATGTTTGGATGAAAGAAAAATGAAAAAAAATAAGAGGGGGAGAGAAAATAGTGTGGGAAATTTTTTTTTAAAACTTAATGTGTCACATCAGCTTTTTTAACGGTAATGAAAACGAATTAAAAGTTAAGTGATTGTAATTAAAGTTTTAAAAGTTCAGTGACCACATTAAAAGTGCTTTAAAAGTTCAGTGACTACCAGTGTAGTTAACCCTTAAATTTAACATGCCACATCGGTTTTTTAACGGTAGTTGACGGTAGTGACCGTAATGAAAAAGAATTAAAAGTTGAGTGACTATAATGAAAGTTTTAAAAGTTTGGCAACCATATTGAAAACGTCCTAAAAGTTCGGTGACTACTAGTGTAGTTTACCCTTAAATTTAAGCATGTCAAATTAATCTGCATAGAAAGAAATGAAATCTCTACTTAGCACATTAAGAGCTGAACTTAAGCTCAAGAAAAGCAACGTTATGATTCTAAAAACCATTATTTTTCTCTTTTTATTCGTTTATGATTTATATTCGAGTTTTATGAATCAAAGGTAAAATCAAAATAAAAATTCAATAAATATTAATCAAAATTAGAATTATAGTATAATTATTAAGTTGTTAATTTAAAATTTAAATTTTAA
Source organism: Hibiscus mutabilis (assembly GCA_019671005.1). Taxonomy (NCBI): domain Eukaryota; kingdom Viridiplantae; phylum Streptophyta; class Magnoliopsida; order Malvales; family Malvaceae; genus Hibiscus; species Hibiscus mutabilis. The sequence goes on from CM033720.1 coordinate 5,237,310, forward strand.
GAGACCAAAGTTTAATTTAACTAATTTCAAAATTGTACGATTCTTGTAGGCTAAAGTGTAGAGTGGACATGTGCGACTCACAATTCTGCTTACACATTTAGGGTGTTCATTCAGTTAATTCGATGATCGAATTAACTGAATTAAGTAAAATTGAAATAATTAATTTTTTAATCGTTAACCGATTCGAAATTTGTTAAATATATATAATATATTATTAAGTATTTTTGACTAATTCGATTAATTAACTAATTACAAACTAAATTAACCAATAATTAAATTTTAAAAAGATAACCGTCAATCGATCAAACACTTAATTAACGAAAAAAAATTGATATCTTAGACGTAATCTTAGGCTAATAGAGAGTAAATTTATTTGTTTTGATCATCAAATATGATTTTATAGATGAGAAAAATCATACAGATATGACCGAGAGCCTCATTAAACCCCCAAGCCTAAATGGAGGAAAAGAGTACTTCGCGATAAAGCAAGCACAACCAATATGTAAAGAATCAAAAAACGGAGTAAACAACATGAAGAAAAAAGAAGCAAAACTATAGCCCTACACCCCCAGCAAAAGGTAGGCAACAACCGACACCCAAGGGTGCACTAAAACCACGATTCATGAACATTTGCACATCACAACACGTCCCTTGCCCATGCCCATTTGCCATCGGCACATCCACCAATCCCTCGCATTTAATGAAATCTGTGAAAGCCTGCATACCTCTTACATTTCCCAAATGTCATCAAGGTTTTTAAATTTAATATGAAATAATTTTGAAAATGTTTGAAAATAAAATATTTGGAATTGGTATCAAAAGAGATGACACCCGGAGACCAGGATGACACTCCTAATAGAATACCGAGAAAAAAAATTTAAATATAAAAATAAATAGAGTCGCCACCGGCCATTTTTTGGTAGGCCGAGCACCGTAAAAAATTTAACCAGAGATTTTAAAATTTGGGTCCGAGAGTCTGTTACGCGTGGGGAAGGGTTAGCACCCCCACAGCACCCAAAATTGGTACCGTGTTGATTTTGTGTTATCATTGCAAGAAAATAAAAAATCAAGTTTTAATTTAAAATTTAATCAAAAAATGTATTAATGTATGGTCATATAATTTGAAACTAACTCGCAACCCACGATAACCAAATGAGATGACACCCGAAGAATCGGGACGACACTCCCACTAGGATATTGAGGCCTCGAGTACTAAACTAGATCAATGAAATAAATAAACATGATAGTTAATAATGCATGAATGAAATAAAATAACTACATATATTCACAAATATACAAGGATATAATAATAGATAAAACTAACATATACTATACATAAGAAATATGGTGATATATAAAAAAACAGTATAGTGTCACGGGCCACAAGCCAAGGTCCGAGTCATTGGCACCACAGGGTGCACACCAGGGTGCCCAAGAGGTTCTGGGCCCAAAGAGACCACCAGACTTAGCCCGATCCATGGGAGAATCTAGAAGGCTTATCCATCCACTTTGACCTATGTAAAGTTACCTTGTATACATAGGATTTGTTACCATAGATAGAAGGGAATATTCCCAGGATTATACCATTGTGGTTGGTGGGCTTTGATCATGGCCGGCGATGTAAATTTGTATAGACCGTCGGATTAGGGGGAACTCAACTATAAATAGAGGCCTCCCCCTTCTCATTTTAGGTATCCAAGTTTCCAAGGAATAAAGGCATTTACTCTAAATCCTCTGAGTGTTCTTGTGTTCTTTTCTTTGTTCTTGAGTGTTCTTTTAGTGTTCTTCTTCGCTCATCTCGTTTGATCTGATTACGCATAGAACGCTTTGCGTTTGTCAGTACTTGGGAAGTTTGATCTTCTGAGAGGGTTGAAAAGGCTTACTTAGGCATTTTTCTTGAGTCACATCGCCTAAGTCCGTACGGTGGGCTGGTTGGACTCTAGCCATGTGACAGTTGGTATCAGAGCCTTTTTCGAACGACGTGAACTAGTTCGAGGCACGAAGCATCGAGTTAAGTTGGTATTAAAGTGATATTTTATTGGGATTGTTAAACCAATTATTAATATATCTTTTTCTCTCATTTTTTTAACAAAAGAATATGACAGTTATTATTCTTCCTTCTTGATTTTCATCCAATTTATATCCTAAATGATTATTAATCATCAATCTAGCAAGAGCTCGTAGTTTTTATCAAATCTTCTTGGAAATCACGTTCAATTGGAGGATTATGTTTTCAACTTCCATTTTTTATTAATTGGGTAAGCTTTTGATTTTTAAAGTTCTCTGATTGTTTTTGATTGATTATCTATCATTTCTATTGGAGTTTATGAATTAAAACGAATTTAATTTGATTTATAAGGTTTATTGGGTGATAAATGGTGATTGTGATTTGATAGATAAAATCAAGATGTTTTGACTGGATTGATAGTTAATTTTATGGGTAAGATAAAATCTATTATCAAATTTATGAAATTGATTCAGGAATTAATCTAATTGATTAAGGTTAAATTTAGATTCTTGATTGGGGTGATTGGTAGAATAGTTGATCGAATTTTTAGATCACATATTAGTGTGTGTACGGTGAGTGTTTGATGAAATTACAATAAGATTTTTATCGCTAAAACAGAGGATGGCGTGGAATCGTGGCAGTGGCACAAACAAGGCCTTGATGCCACTGCTGCTTATATCAGTTTGTTGTGGCTGTTGGTTAGTGAAAAAAAGGACTAAAAGGAGTTTAAATGGCCATAGTAGGGGAATGGTTTGCTGCATTTCGTGATTAATTGTTGGTAATAAAAAAAAGAATCAAAAGAAGTTAAATGGGAATTTGGTTCCTTGCAGTGGCGTGAAAATGTTGAGAAAATTTAAGCGGTTCAAATATTCGTTGTATGATGTGTAGGTGGAAATATTTTAATTAAAGTAGTTACTTTGGTGTGGTTCAATTTATATTGATCTTTGTATTTTCTTGTGAAAGATGGCAAGTGTTTGGACGATTCTCAGTTAAACGTGTTTTTCCTATTAGTGTGGTTCAAATATTCCTTGCATCGAGGCGGTAGCAAGTTGGTGAGTGCAAATGTGTTTTGGTACTATAAAGAGGTTTGAATTATGGCTTTGAGAGTTTAGTTAATGCCTAACAAGCTTAGCTAAGCTCGGAAGTAAGTTTTTCCTATTTTTACCTCTTTAGATATCGATTTGATATGAGACTTGATGTACATATTTTGGTTTAAAAGCATGATTTGGTTTACTTACTATTTTATGCATGTTTTAAATGATATGCAATGATTTATCAAGTATGAGGATGCTTAAGTGCATTGAGAAATGGTTCCTAAATGGAATGCGGTTGTTGCCTTGAGCAATGTGATTTTACATATGGAAATATTTTGTTAAATGCATATGGAAAACATTAAGTAAATGTGTTTAAAAGTGTATATTGGCTATGTGACATACAAAATAAAGTATCGGATATAGTTGACATGCCATATAGGGTTTAAAGCGCACTATAATATAAGTCGATTGCCTCACGGCCTCTAGAGTATGCAATAGGCTACTCGGGCTGGTCGATTGTCGCTTTTGGTATGCAGTAAGCTATCTAAGTTGAAGTTGTACCTTGTGTGGGATTGAGGTGAGACTCTCCGGATCAAGTTATAGTTTGGTAGAGGTTGTCTACCAGGAAATCCGTGTATCCGATTGGTTTTATAAAGGAACAATAGTTTATTGAGAGTCACACTAATTGCCAATATATGTGAATCAAAGTGGAAAGCTATTTTGCATATGGTTGTTATACATGTTATGTTTTCAAAAGAAGTAAGCAAATTGTGTTGGCTTTACACTCATATCTTACTTTACAATGAAGACATGGTTTATGCCGGATGATATAATACTTATGGTTTGATCTAGCATGTTTTATTTAAATGCCTTGAGAATGAAAAGATTGTTATGAAAAAGTGAAGTATATATTTTGAATAAGCATATTTTATTTAAATGCTTTAGAAATGGAGTGTTTGCCTTACTTTAATATGGGTTTCTAATATCGGTTTTGATTTCGAAAATGCATTGTCGTTTTATCCTTTTTGAGCGCACTCACTAGGCGTTATATGCTTATGCTCTCTTTTCTTCCGTCAATGCAGTGAATTAAGCGAGTGTAAGGTTGAGGTTCGAGGCAAGGAGTGATTTCAAGACAAGCGTACCAAAGAGTACGATTTATGGTGCTATCATTATTTGTAATAAGGCAATGTGGGTTAATTGTTGGGATGTTATTTTTGTATAAGCTTGATCATATGATTGGTGGTTATATTATGTTGGATGGTGACATGATTTAATGTGTACGATGTTGGTTTTATTTAATACCAAGTACATTTGATGTTTATGATATGATGATTTAAAATGGTTTAAATAATAATTGGATTGATTGCTTGTGTGCTAAGTGTACACATAGTCATGTGATTATATTTCTTAGATGATCTATAGCCTATGTTTGAGGTCTTGACCATTTGGTGCTTATTGGATAATGCTTTATATTGTTAGGAAGCATGCCTCTAGAATACTAGTATGAATATGAATTGATTTAAATATTTGGCATGTAATTATTTGAGTCTACTTGTTTAATGATGGTTTAAAATTAGAAGCATGTCAATGTTGTTTGTAAGTATTTTAGATATGTTCGGTTTGGGATTTGAATCCCTAGGATGCAATTTAGTACAACCTATATCGGTACACTTGGTGTCGATATAGGTACGCGGGGTCATTTCAGTGACCAGTAATGAATATGGGTACCAGTACGCATGACCGGGTTTCGTACGAGTAGCCAAGTATCAGTACGTCCTGAAGCGTATCGATTCCAACATTTGCTTCGATGTTTGCATGTACCGGTACATTATCCTGTGTACCAGTACGGCCGGTAGTTTATTCAGTTAATGAGCTTTACCAAGTTTAAGTTCTTTACATTTTGGCCCCCATATGTTCATGCATCAATTGAACAAGAATATGATGTTCGTTTGACCTGAGATTCTGCAAGCATGCTCATAGTTTAGCTAATTGATGTAAGAAGCTTTTATAAACGTGTTAGTTCTTGAATTTTAGCAATTTTATGATTTAGTTCTTAATTTTGTATTTTTTAAATTTGATGCTTATTTGTTATCCGTTTGAGCTGAAATTTGACACGTTAGCGTGAAATATGATTAATTAAGTATTGGTAACCTAAAACTTGTATAAGTCCATATAATCATTCGGATTTGCATTTTGGTCCCTAGAATGCTTTTATTTGCAATTGAGTGTCTTATCGATGTTTGTATGAAATGAAAATTGAATGGCTGTTTGTATGAACACCATAAGTCTTAATAATGTATCTAGATAAGTAAAAAGAAAAAAATAGACCGTAATTCGAGTAAGTCAGTTCGGGTTTGCTTCGGCAAACCCAATGTGATCCTTTTGGTTTAGGTCTAACGTCTAGGCCGGGTCAAGGGGTTACACCAATCCAGCCCTTGCGCACTCGACTCAATACGCATTACCTTTCCCACCTCCTCATCTATAATTTGATTATCTGAATTAGTGGCGTCCCAATCAGACGTTCATGCACCAGACATTGTTCATTCCACAACGAATTTACCTACCATAATGGTGACTATCGTATGTCCGACTGCTACTGCTGTACATCCATGATCCCAAGCTTGAATTGCTAGCCTGCAACATCCCCTTCACCATACTCCATACGCTCACTCACATCATTACTCACATGTCTCTTTAATTTCAGCATCGAGTTATCTGCTTACTTTTCGTCTGACTGTGTCTCTTCTCCATCACTATCTGTCTCGGATCGACAAACCCTCTCGTAAGTTGAGCACAACTGTTGTTCAATTGTTAGCTCAACCTCAGTCACGCGTATACTAAATGACATGCCTTGTACTTTTAACTTTAGAATCTCATCAATACGCTCCAATTGCACCGTTTCAATGAGGATTTGTCCCCTTTCAAATGAGTTTGGCTCTAGATTCAGATCATCACATCTAATTAGACTACCCCAAATTGAAGCCAATTGTCAAACGTTCCTCGCGACCATGCATGCATTGGCAATCCACTGATTGATAGCCAGACTCTACGATTACCCGCATCAAGCTCCGGCTCCCAATTTCATATTTTTATAAACCGTTTGCTCAATGCCACGTTAGCAACAACTTTCCTCCTGGTTTCCAAGCTAGTGAACATCAATAAGATCCTAGACCCCGCAATACGTATCAATGAGAATCCATCGAATTCAGCCTCCTTTAATTCTCTCGCTAAAATCGCAATTCCTATAGGGAGCCTACACCACGCTTTCTCTTAACACTGGAGAACACCTAATTTATCATTATCAACCACACCTTGTATTGATCGAATTCCAACTTGATTTTGTTAAATTCCAGTCCATTGTTTCGATCCCCTCCCCCCTTGCGATCCAGAATATCTTTTCGCTTCTAATAATAGTCCTGCGATATTTCAAACGCAAAGGCGACACTAATTCTCCCGTATATCCACTTATCATTCTACCTCTCGATTGCCCGCAATGCATCTTTCTCCGACGCCATACGAACAAACCCAAATCTTGAACCATCTCGTGCCCGTTTAATGGGGACAAACACATCGACACGCACCCATGGCGATCAAACATTTTCCATACTCCCTTCCAAGTCCAAAGTATTTGATTCGACAAATTACCCACGAAGATGGTCCATTGCCTTGCGGCGGCTATTGCTGCTCTCCATTTCAAATAAACAAAGGTGACTTAGTAACCAACAAACTTGGAAGAACTTCAAAAAATCGGCAGCAGTGAAGCAATAACTCTCAAGGAAATCAAAGAATCTAATTAACCACACCAAGACCAAACGACCAAAAAATTTCAACAAAAAAAGACTCGTGTATCTCACCGGATCATGTACACCAGCACCTCACCAGTTTTCATCCTCATCTGCCATCACCAGTTTTTCATCGCTGCCGCTTGTCCATAATTTTTACCTAGGGGGAGAGTATCGACGTCCTTAGCCTTAATCTGAATCCGCACACTCTACACTGCTGAATTTGCTTTTTGCAAATTCATCCGTGAACTTTAAATCGTTTCAATTTCATCCCCGAACTTTAAATAAAAAAAAATGATAGTAAGCTTGTGTTGTGTGTATAAACTTGAAAGAATTGCTGTTAATGCGAGAGTTAGCACCATGAAAAACAAATCTTGATGCACCAACTTAATTCTATAGCTCCAATGGAGTTTCATGAAGGAAAATTAAGCAACTAAGAAGTTCCAAAACTTGCAAGCTTATTCAGTGTTCTTACAACAGATGATATTCAGGCAAACAGCCATTTGAATCAAAACACAGCTCACATTCTTAACATATAATCTCAATAACGTATAAATGAAAAAATGGTTCTAAAATCAAAAGTAAACAGAGAAAACCAGATATGCTTCCCCCCTCTGAACGTAAATTAAACTCGACCAAGTCCTTATCTTAGAGGAAGAGGAGCCACGCACCTACGAGTGCCAAAACCAGCTGACTCCATGTGCCGAAGTTCATAATCCTATGGGACGACGAAGTTGAAGGCGAAGACTTGGATGAAGAAGCAGTTCCCTTGGAGTCTGCTGATGGAGCATCTGCAGTGGGGCTAATAATAGGGGCTGGGGCAGGAGCAGGCATTGGAGGTATGTCGGTGCCGAAGATCACCTCCGGAAGAAGTACCTTATCGACTTGATAATATTGCAACAGGTTCGGTCTAGTGAACAGCACTCGAGACTTTTGTTCTGCTCCATCCTGAATTGAGGTGCACGGTGCCGGAATTGTCTGTGAAATTCAAAGTGTACCCGCCACCCGCAAGTGTACTAATAGGCCCTTTGAAACTGAGTTCATTGAAGTCTGCAAGGGAGTAGAATTTGGGTATGGCATGGAAAAGGATGAGTGATTTAAGTTGGTCGTCACTGAGATTCGATAAAGAAGGCTTCTTAAGGGCCTTGAAGGCACTGTCCTTCGGCACGAAAATCGTAATACCTTGTTCAGTGTCGTTGGCTTGGTTTTGGAAGGTCTCCAAGACCTTAGTGGATTCGAGGTAGTCGAGGAAAGTGTGAAATGGACCAGCCACAGAGAGCAGATAAGTGAGGTTTACATATGCCGGTGCGGGTGCCGGTGTCGGACTGGGGCTCATTGCAGCAGGAACCGGAGGACTAGAAGCTTGACCATATGCCAAGGAGAAGAATAAGAGCAACACAGAACAACTAATTATAAAAATCCTGGAAAACTCCATTTCCCCCCAGAAATTCCTACAAGAATCAAAATTTTCACAATTATATTGCATCTAAATGGTGAAAAAGCAATACATCTACATTATGAACAAAACCAACAAGCAATTCCCAGATCAGAATCTAAGGGTTCAAATCTTCTGTAAAAATAAGTCAACATTATAAATGAAACCAAAGCTACAATTTTCTGCAGGAATGTAAAGTAATTAAAAACCAGATATTGATTAGCTCAGCCAACAAATCAAATGAAAGCCAACAGCTTGAACAACTCCCTGATTAGCCCCAAGCAATCAACTTTCAGATCAAATCCATGGAATTACTCCTTGAACTCAACTTTACTTCTTCTGGGTATAAGTTTCCCAGAAATAAAATCCAAGTAAGCTCTTCAAGAACCAAAAAGGAGAAAAATGAAAGGAAGAAGACACAATGTACATCAAATGGAACTTTAAGAAAAGGAAAACTACAATGAGAGCTGACAAGTGAAAAATGCAGGAAACTAACTACGCTAGAGGAATCCAGAGAAAAGTTTGGTGCTTTGGGTACCCAATTTAGCAGATTGAAATAAGCTGAGAGAGAATATAAAGATGTTTTTCTTTTTCTTTTTTTTTGCTTCTAAGACATATAAAAACATAAACAAACAAATAATGATCTGTATTGGTTGTAAAGTGGGGATGTAAAGGGCAAGGAAATTAGTAGGTGAAAATGAAATTATTACAAACAAATTCCTAAAAGGAAAATTAAAACAGAAAATACAGGACACATGGGGTGTTGTTTTTCGTTAGTGGGGATTGAAATAGATGGGATCAATGAATACTTCCTTAAAGGAAAGATAAAACATTCTTGATTAGGCAATTATTTCAAGCCACAATTTTTATATGAATTAATAGAATGAGAAAAAATAAATATTGATCTCGTCTAATGAAAATTAAAAAAACCAAACTATTTTAAAGTAAATATGATTTTCTAATCCATAATTTTTCAAACATGTTACCGTCAGACCAAGGTAGTTTGTATTATAGTTGTGATTTATCGTTTTTATTGATATTGGTATCTTGTTAATCATAAGATACTGAGGTTTAAGTAGTTCGTGTGCAAGGTATGTTATCAAAGTGTTAAAGAAAAAAATACCAACAAGAGTTAGGTGTAATGACAATGCACATCGCTCTCTTAAAAAAATAACTCGGGCTCGAACATTGAAAATAACATTGTTGGAAGGGAAAGCTATGAATTCTAAACATGGATAATGACGAATGAAATAAAACAAATTAGGTTAAGAGGATCTCATAATAAGCCTTTAAACATACTTAAAGATATTAATTATTAAAGAGAAAACTTTGTTAACTGGGTAGCCAAACTTCTCACATTAGTCCCTTCTTTGCTCTTTAGGTCATGAGTTTTAGACCTTTTAAAAGTACCGTCTTCCCCCGGAGTCCCCTCCCTTTCCCTCTAGTTAAGAATAGGTTTTGTTAAAAAAAATATCAATTATTAAAATATTACTTTGACTTTTCTAAAACTTACCATTCAGTCTTAGTCTTGTCCTAGAACTAAACTAGATGATCAATACAAAATTTTTGATCGTTAAAAGATAAATCTTAAGTTTAGATATGAATTTTGATCAAATGTATATGTAATACAAAATTTTGATTTAATATAATTATATTTATAATTTTGTTATTTTGTTTCAATTGAACGCATTCAATATAATATATATATATATATATATATATATATTGTGAATTGAAAGATACACCTATGAATTAGGTGTGAGCAATGGGAGTATCAGGTAAATCACTTTGAAGAAGAGGAAGCATAGCCGCAGGCGGGGAGTCCAAGTGTAATAGGTCCAGCGCGAGGGGATTAATGATCTTCGCTAGCATATCCGTAGCTCGGTTGGCATCTTGTGAAACCCAGATAACATCGGTTTGCCCAGCTTCTTTGGCGAAGCTTTTATAAGCTACCTTGGATGAAAAAATATATTGACTTGGAACCAATGCGAATTATCATCTTGGTGATGGAGAACCAATGCCTGCCACTGTTGCGACTATGGTGACTGAAACTGGGCAATGGAATCTACTGTTGCTACTGTTACGACTATGGTGACTTAATCAATGATTCCTTCATGGCCATTGTGCAACAGATCGGATATGGTCTAAACCTCGACGAGGTTGGGTTAAGGCTAATGCGGATGGTGCTTGCAACATTGATAATAATAAAGCTGCTGCGGGGAGTCATTCGAGATGAAAATGGAAATTGGCTGTTTGGTCTCGCAAGGAACGTTGGCGTATGTTCAAGTCTTTTGATGGAGATATGGACTGTACACAATATCCTTTGGCACGCTTAGGGGCTTGGTTTCCGTTCTCTTGAGTTGGAGACAGATAGCGTTGAGGTGGAAAGTATTCTGAAAGGTTTGTCGTATGCTTTACCGGGCAATACTCTCGTTGATGATATTCGTGACTTGTTAGAGTGGAATGTTGTTGTACGTAGAATTCCCAGGGAGATGAATAAGGCAATTGATGCTTTGGCTTTCCTTATTACGTGATGCCCGGTAAGAGTCTTATTATTTGATGTACCTCCTAATAGTCTCGAGTCTCTTGTTAACAGGGAGAAACGGGACAGGTCTGGATGTTGGTTGACCTTTTGTTTGTTGTTAGGCTTTTTTGTCAACCTTGTTAATGGCTTTTCTGTAAGCTTCACGTGTGTACTTAGTGGCGTCATATAGTGGGTTTAGAGTAGACTTTAGAGTACGAGGATTCTCATACCTCTACAATATAAATATTGTTGATCACATACTCAAACAAATTAAATGGGGTCAATTCTAATATTTCCATGAAAAATGGTACACTAACTCCTTGAAAACCCCATTTAACTCTTTGAAAATCCTATACTACAAGAAATCAAGTGGAGTCAGTTGACCCTCTAAACTACATGTGGCTCCGCCACTGTGTGTACTCTTTTCCCCCAATTAAGATTAAGAAGGTTTTTAACGAGACACATGTTAAAATCCCACATTTTTATCAATATATATATCAACTTGTTTTCATATTTGATAAATATAATTAATTGATGGGTTATTCAATACATAAACATTAAATGATGTTGCGATGATACAATTTTAGTAATTTGTTAAACCGAATCAAATTAAAATTTTATGTATACAATTGTAAAAAATCACATACTACACGTTAGATCAAAGTTCATGTGTAATTTTATAATTATTATTTTTAATTATAAAATAATTTTGAACTTAACAAGTGGTTTCAGTGGAAAAGCAAATGATATTCATCCAAGGAGACTCGGGTTCAATCGCTCTGTCTATAAGGTGTTTGTGCCTTGTCAAAAGGTTAAGAATATGTATGAACAAATACTATATTGTAATCATTTAATAGATATCTCATTGGGAATAATTGTGAAAAAATGAAAATTACTATCAAAGTATAATATTTTATTATTTTTAACCTGCAATTTGATACAATGTTTATATTATTTAGATTCTTCTTCATTCATAAATCATGTAATTATGTTCAATTTTACATCTTTTTGTATTATGCAAATGACAATTTCAACCACATTAAACTCGATCGGAATATTTATTGGCAATGCAAAACTCGATCGAAATATTTATTGGTAATGCAAAAATATGTCCCTAACGTTTGACTGGATTGTCACTTTGGCCCAAATTCTTTTTTGAAGCACTTTAACCCTCAACGTTTCAGTTTGGGTTAAAATGACCCCTCTATAAATGAAAACTATTAGTTAACTAACGATAAGTAGCTTGAAATGACTTGATAGAATAACGCGTTAGTAGAATTTTTTATATTTTATATAATTTTATAAAATTATTTTTTGATTGGTGTGTCATTCTGTCAAGTAAGTACTTTTGTCCATGTCACACTGATATGTCAACGTCCAATGCTATGTAAGTTTGTCACGTCATTCCAAGTCATTTACTGTTAGTTGACTAACAATTTTTATCCAAGAAGATACTATTTTGGCCTAAATAAAGCGTTGAGGGACAAAATACTTCAGAAAAAGAAAGAGCCAAAATAACTATTTAATCAAATATTAGAGATATTGTTTAGCATTAAGCCTGCTTTATTTTAAGAGAAAAACTTCAATACACACAACATGCTAGTTTTAGGGGTTAGATATTTAATTTAAGGTTTAGAGTTTAGGGGTTTGGGTTGTAAGGTTTAGAGTTTAAGGTTAATGATTAGAATTTATGGTTTAGGGTTTTGAGTTTAGTTTTTTAGGGTTTAGGTTTAATTTTAATTTATTGTATAAATAAACAGACATGTGTAAAATTTATTTACACAATATGTGTATCAAATTTAAACTCTTATTTTAATGTGTATCAAATTTAAACCTTTATTTTAATGTATGGAGTATTACTTGATAAAAAAACTGTGATATTAAGACCCACTTTCTCATTGTTTTGGGCCCCCAAGTGGATGAACACAGACAAAAATAAGTACAAAACTTGGTGGTATTGCCAACCAAGCACATAATTTGAATGCTCATTATTAACCAACCTTCACATTCATTCTCATTAAAAATGTAACGAGAATGAATAGAGTAGAAATAAAAGAAACCTCTAAATAAAGGTTAAAGAAAAAGGAACCCGAAAATATCAAAAGAGTTAAAAATAAGAGAGAAAAAATACTAATGACATGGATGAAAATATTAAAATATTCTTTATACAATATCCTGAATCGTATTTTAGTCTTTCTACTATAAAACGGATGCATATCAAATCCTTTGATCTTTTCATCACTTTACATGATAAATGTGATCTTCTAAGAAGGAAAGTCGTTTCGTATAAGACAACTAGCAATTTTTTTTCTTTATTTCCTATAAAATATTAATATACGGTGAATTGCATTATTTGAATTGACTAGTTGATTATGGCCCTATTTGATAAATAACGTTTTGAATTAAAATGAGAGGCTTGAACTAAAATGAGAGGTTTGACTAGGGGTGAGCAAAACTCGACTCGAAAAAACTAAAATTTCTTACTCGACTTGGGGCGAAAACTCGACTCGTTCTGACTCGACTAGATTCGAAAAATTTTAAATAAAGTTTGAGTTGTAAAATGGAAATTCGAATAACTCAAATTTTTTAGTAATTAGTGGATTGATTTTTAAGTTTGAGTCAAGTTCCTCAATTTTTCCCGATATATATTCACCAATATAAAAAAATATGAAGAAATATATTACACATATGAAAAATATGATGAAATATATATATGCATACATTATATGATTAGATAATGTCGTTTAAATTATAATCAAATTGTACTATAACACGATAAATAATTACAAATAAATTTGTATAGGAACTCGAAAACTCGACTCGACTCGAATCGAAAAAAATTTAAATAAAGTTTGAGTTGTAAAATATGACGCGTCAACTCGAATAACTCGGCATTTTTTTACTCGACTCGATCGAACACTCACCCTTAGGTTTGACCAGTCAAATCCGCTATTTTAGATATTTGGTGAATAGAGGATTGTAATAGCGGATTGAGTTGAAACCTCTCAAAATAAAAAAGCTGTTAATATGAGCTTTTTAAAATTAGAGGTTTTGATATAAAAGTTATAAGGACTCTTTTACCATTAACAATTACGAATAATCTTCAAATAACTTAAATTTAACCTTTGTTATTTTCATTTAAATTTAATGATTAATTAAATTGTATTAAAAATAATTATATAAATAATAAATTGATATATAGTTGACTAATGTTATATTAAAAAATTAATTTTTATATTCTAATTAATAATAAAAGATCCAAAATATTGATAAATAATAAACTATTCAAACAAGTTTTGAATATAATCATGACCTTATATGTCATTTTGCTTGTTCAAATAATCAAACAACTATAAGTTATAAGTTAATTTTACTAAGCACTTTTATACAATCAGCTAATACAACCAGCTAGTTAAATCAGCTAATACAATCAGCTATCTACTATCAGCTAATGTAATCTGTTATCAGCTATCCACTAATTGCTAAACAAGACATATATAAATTATATATGAGAATATATTTTAATTCAAAACATATGTGAGTTATTCAAGTTAAGTTATTTGAGGGACTTTTTATATCCAATCCTATAAACACAAACCGTTGCTCCTAGCAACTTTTTTTTTTCATTTTTAAAGATTCATTGTTAAATCCTCTATTTACCATACAACTTAATTAGCAAATTTGATTGGTCAATCATCTAAAAGTGATCAAATTCTCTAATTTTGACTCAAAACTATGTTCATCAAACATGATCAATATCATAATATATTCATAGTAATTCTAAAATTAAATATCATACTTATGAACAATATGAAAAGAGATCAAAGCCCAATACATGATTTTTTTAATGTGTCCACTTAAGCGAGTCCGATAATTAATTCATTCGCGTTCTGTTGGTCTATATAAATAATTTTTTAAAGAATGCAAAATCCTATGATTCTTGGACTATAAGGATACCTCAGGCTTCGTTTGGCATCCACCACGCCCATGTTTTGGTGCGTCTTCTAGAGAATTTTGTGTAATCGCACTAAAGCTAGCTCTGTTTAACAATTAACGAATAGTTGATAGCGGATTATATTAGCTGATAGATGATAACTGATTACATTAGTTGATTTAACTAGCAGATTGTATAAAAGTGTTTGGTAAAATTAACTAATAGCTGATAGCTGTTTGATTATTTAAACAAGCAAAATGACGTATAAGGACGTGATTATATTTAATATTTGTTTGAATAGTTTATTAATTATCAATATTTTGTATCTATTAATATTAATTAGATTATGAATTTTTTTTAATATAACATTAATAAGCATATTTGAAGGATATATATATTAATTTATTATTTATATAATTATTTTTAATACAATTAAATATAAATATAAATATAAATATAAATATAAATATAAATATAAATATAAATATAAATATAAATATAAATATAAATATAAATATAAATATAAATATAAATATAAATATAAATATAAATATAAATATAAATATAAATATAAATATAAATATAAATATAAATATAAATATAAATATAAATATAAATATAAATATAAATATAAATATAAATATAAATATAAATATAAATATAAATATAAATATAAATATAAATATAAATATAAATATAAATATAAATATAAATATAAATATAAATATAAATGTGTGAGAATAAAAAAACAAAAAATATTAGTTTACAAATGCCACAATGTAAATACGAGATGATGAAGAATTAAAATAGAAAATGTTAAATTTAGGTTAATTGGAGATTTTTTATAATTGTTAAGGGTAAAAGGGTCTTTATAACTCTAATGTCAAAACCTCTAATTTCAAAAAGCTCTTATTAGCAGCTTTTTCAAATTAGAGGTTTCACCCAAATCCGCTATTTCAACTGCTATTCACCAAACATCCAAATTAGCGGATTTGACCGGTGAAATCTCTAATTTTAACTCAAACTTCTAATTTTAGCTCAAACCTCTGTTTATCAAACGGGGCCGTTGTTTATCAAACGGGGCCGCTGTTTGGATACCCATGGCGAAGTAATTGGATGATTCTAGGGTGCAACATAGTTACAGTACGATTAAGTGTGGCACTAATCGAAATGTTACAAAACACAATTTAAAAGATTACCCACAAACTAAAATATTACACTTTTTGGTAACGATTTAGGTTGGTTACAAGTATCGAAACTCGGCTCTGAAGTATCGATACTTGTAACTTTTGATAACATTTTAGGTTGATGTTAAATATTGAAACTTGTCTCTACATATTGATACTTGTCGTGAGGTCACAAACCTAAAATATTATAAAAAAAATGTAACATTTTAAGTTGATAAGTAACATTTTTAGCTTCGTGTTTTGTAACACTTTAGTTATGCCGCACCGTCGTGGTTGTACAATCACTTTGCTATAGGTTAGACTCCTCCGAAGCAATTGGGCTGCTCCGAGCTTTAATTTCTCCACTGGATCAGTCAAAATTTCGTTTAGCAGCTAACTTCCCCCATTTGTCTTTTGTTTTTTCATTTTTTTATTTTGATCTTTATTGCAATCTTTCTTGGCTTCTCTTCTAATTTAATTTTTGTTTGAAGGTTTTGGTCACTGGAACGATAGAGAGTGTTGATTGTCAAAGTCAACAGGGGTTAAAGACGACAGTTCGATGGAGGTTTGGATGGTGGTCTCTGTATGAATGTGCATGTTGCTCTTGTTATAGTGATTTGTGGTGTCTTTCTGATTTGGGGATGCCTCGTTCTTCTCATTGCATGACCTATTTATACCGCTAGGACGAGTGTCACGGCCAAGTAGTCATGGCGTATTGATTGAACAGGCTATGATGGAATGTCATAGGATCATATCGTCACTCGTAGCGATCTCGTTATGTTGTTACAGAATCGCTGGACATGACGTTGTCTGCGATATAATGTTCAGGACAAACGCCCATATTGATGAAACGTGTTGAATAAGACATGGTTCTGTAATCACTAATTTTACCCGGGGTGCTAACCCGTTTTTAATTTTTTTTTTAAATAACGAGCTTAAGTATTATTTTATATTACTTAGTATAACTGTTATTTATTATTATTGTAGAAAAATCAAAAATATTATTTTCATTATTAACTCATTACTAGTTTTACTATCTATTTATAATTAAAAACCCAACAGATTATTAGTATATTCGGTTAATATAATACTATTATATATTACTCTATGATTTAAGAAAAACACAAAAATATTATTAAGTTTTATTTTAATTTGTATAAAATTGTTATTTAGTTTTTTTATTATTATAATATTATATTATTATTATTTTATATTATTATATTATATCTTTATTACTATTATATTATATTTGTATTAATATTATTAAAAAATAGATTAATTAAGTAATAAAGCCCACTAACTAAATTGTATATTAAATATAAAAAGCCCAAAATTCTTTTATATTAACAGTCTAGTATACAAAAACCCCAAAAAATAATAAACTCATCAATCGGCCCACTAAAGCCCAGTACTGAACCAAACCCTAATCTTAATTTTATTCTTTGCGCAGCTCATTTCCCACCGTCAGATCAGATCTGACGGTCCAAGATCCAGGCAGAGAAGCTTCGGGATACTCCACGCGTTGTACGCGTCTCTCTTCAGATTGCACCACGCGCTCACGCGCGGTCTTTCGTGTTCTCACGCACTGTACTCATTGGCTTTCCAGTAACACTTCTATCACGCGCACATCATCAGTTTCACCTCCACGTCGGCAAGAAGAACCAATGGCCATGTCACCATGTCATCAGTAACACTTGTTTATCTTTGTTTAGTTTATGCGATGCATGTTTTTTTTGGTGTTTTTTCTTGTGAAAGTACATTTTAAAGTTAAATCTTTCTTTAAGGAATATGTTGTAAGGTTTTACAAACTTATATTTTTTTTTCATAAGCCGTATATATATATATATATATATATATATATATTTTTGAAGATGCACCTTTTTTGTCATATGAGGTTTTTTTTAATAGTTTTTTTATATATTATATTTATTTGTTTGTTGTATTTTGCCCACATAGTTTTTTTAAATTTATATGTCATGAATACACTATACGGTATAGATATATGTTTTGTATATAGTATAATATGATGTGTCTATATATGTGGTTTATAATATATTATATATTATTTATATAATACCTATTTTACGTTTTTATATTATGTATCATATAGCTTTAAGTTTATATATACATAAATAGGTCCTTATTGCATAGTAATGTTTATGGTAAACGGTTAGCTTATGATGTTTAGTTTTTTATATTTTTATTTCCATCATGATAATCTTGCTATGTTGTACAAACTTTGCACTAGAATATAAATATGTTAATGTGGGGCCTTTTTAGTCGGCGGTAAATACGGCCAGTATCAAATGTAGTGATGGTGGTCTTGCCGTTTACTTTCGAATAACGGGGCCCTTAAAATAGACTCGCACATATAACCGGAATTTTAAATTAATCGTCACTTTAATTCACAAAGTTCGATATTAATAAAGCGGTAATTATTATTTTCTGAGGAGTACTTGTGAGGAGTAAATTGTAGCATCAAAAAAATGCTTGTGTTTAACTATGTTTCGATTTGCAAAAATGAATAGATAGCAACGTGTTGCCTCCTTTTGCCAATTTGTTTGATAGCGATAGATATCTAGACGGAGCGGCGTATATTTGCATGTGTTCTTGGAGGTAGCTAGCGAACCTTGTCTCGGCAATTGGTCACTTTATTATGCATACTTGTTTGGAGGCAGCTGACGACCCTTACCTTTCTCAAATATGAATTACTATAGTTGTTTGTTGCCCTTGGACTTTGCATGAAGCTCTTATATATTTCCCTCTGAAAGTGTTGACCATAAAAATTTCTTGCAGATATTGCAAATCTATGAAGGGAACTATTTGTCCCTTCGTGCTCATATATTGTATTTTTAGCCGCGTGTAGTTTGCCCCTAGATAAGGTAACTATTCGTTGGAATTTTGGACATATATTCCTACATTATTAATTCAAAATTTTGAGTGTTTCATTAATACTAACAAAAATTTAGGTTACTATGGAATATTGAGATCGGCAACTGGAAATGGTTTTGGAAAGAGGTGTTGAATCAACATGCATTACTCATGACTCACTAGGTTTAGTTTCGGCATCGACATTTTGTAGCCTTATTGTTGGTTACTTCTTTATTTGTTTAATATAATGATTCGTATACCCAAACAGTCCTTTATTTTCTTTTATTCCCTTACTCAAGAAGCGATGATCCTTAAAAGTGGCTGAAACTTCTTAAAAGTGGCTGATGCCCAAACGATCCTTTGTTTTCTTTGATTCGATTACTCAGGAAGCGAATATCGCTAAGCTAATTCTTTTATGCATTCTTAAAAACGACGAGCGTTTCTTAAAAGTGGCTGACGCCCAAACAATCTTTTGTTTTCTTTTATTCACTTACTTAGGAGACAACGATCGCTGAGCTAATTCTTTTATGCAGCTTCTTAAAAGCGGTGAACGCTTCTTAACAACGGTTGACGCCTAAACGATTATTTGTTTTCTTTTATCCGCTTACTCATGAGGCGACGATCATTGAGTTAATTCTTTTATGCACACTTCTTAAAAGCGACGATCGCTTTTTAAAAGCGGCTGATGCCCAAACGATCCTTTTGTTTCCTTTTATTTGCTTACTAAGTAAGCGACGATCATTGAGCTGATTCTTTTATACACGTTTCTTAAAAGTAACGAATGCTTCTTAAAAGCGACTGATGCTCAAACGATCCTTTGTTTTCTTTTATTTCCTTACTCAGAAGACGATGATCGCTGAACTGATTCTTTTATACATGCTTCTTAAAAGCTGCAGACGCTTCTTAAATACGGTTGACGCCTAAACAATTTTTTTTCTTTTATTTGCTTACTCGGTAGGCGATAATTGTTGAGCTGAATTTTTTATGCACGCTTCTTAAAAGCGGCATACACTTCTTAAAAGCGGCTGGCGCCCAAACGATCCTTTTTTTTTATTCGCTTACTCAAGAAGTGACGACCGCTGAGCTGATTCTTTTATGCATGCTTCTTATAAGCGGCGGATGCTTCTTAAAAGCGGCTGACAATGGTAGCTTCTCATAGGTAATAAACTCATTTTATACCTATATTTCCTTGAGTTTGCTATGTACAAAATATGTGGGACTATGGAAAACAAAAAAAGGCAAGAAAGAAAAAAGTATGAGGCATAGAAATAAACCTCGAAGTAAGTGATAGATATCACGATATCCAAGAATTCTTTTATCTTTAAAATTTGTATCCACTCCACTGTCTCACATCGACCTTGTCTGTACTCGCCTACTTAGATTGTTTAGTCTCATCTCTGAAGTTCAGGCTATTGAGGGTCATCACGATTTTGCTCAAAACACTAATTGCGTGTAACACCCTAATCAGTATTCTATAATAACAACTACATCAAAATCTCATCTTAAAACATCATATATAAACACCCCCTTCATCCAACCAAAACACAAAACTAAGGTTTTAAGCAAGAAAAGCATGAACAAATGGTACCAAAAGATAGAGAATTTTATGTAGATCAACTTCATGTTTAGTGGCTGAATTTAAAGTTTAATGGCAAATGACCATTTTGAATAATTTGGAAACTTGAGGTGAATTCTAAAAGAATTCATTTTATGGTTATTTGTGAATTTGGGATGAATTTGGATTGTGAAGGATTTTTAGGAATTTAATTCCTAATATATGCTTATGTTAGATAGATACTGACATACGCTTTGAAATGTATGTATTCGGTAAATGATATATCATATTTATGTATGATTAATATGAGGGTAAGTCATATCTAGTGATTTAAATGCATAAAAACAGTTACATATTATTAGTTATTGTTGCGTTATGTGCATTGAATACTATTGTTGCCTCACTAAGTATATACTTAGCGTGTGATGATTTTCACGCGTAGGTAAAAGATAGAAATCGGAGTAAGGAGCAGGCATCCTGCTATTCGAAGAATATTAACGGTATCAGTAATAACATCCTTTGATGTATTTTGATGTTTTTAGTTGGCATGAAAATATTAAAATTTTCCAGTTACATACTAGTTTATATATATGTTTTGTAATAATATATAGACTAGTTTATGTTTATAGTAGATGATGAATAATCATATTATAATTAAAATCGGGTAATAACCAAATAGAGATAAATTAAGTAATCGGGTAGATTTTTGTTTTAGGCAGTTATATTATATATATATATATTATAGGTAAGCATTGTTAAGTTGCTGCCTAAAATCAGACTTAATTCAATAGGATAGAAATTCAGTAAATGATTCTACTTGGAAAAAAATTGTGATACTCTAATTGGTATTTATTATAAAATACTGATTAGGGTGTTACATTGTGAGTCCTTTTCATCGGGATGGGACCTCTTCATTTGTGTGATCATGATATGTCTACCTCTGTACGAATTACAGTGAAAGTATATGGCATTGCTGTGCTATCTTCTTATTAACTTGCATAAAGCATTCCCTCGTAGGCGTAGGGAACTTGACCTATAGGCAGAAAGGGGTTGCCATCATTCTGGCTTTCCTCATCAAGGGTCTCCCAAAAATAGCATTGAACACGGATGGATTATCGATGACCAAAAAATCGGCCATTTGTGTAACTTTGTGGTCACCATCTTCCATAGTTACGGGGAGTTGGACAGACGCCTTTATTTCAATAGGTTGGTTGTTAAACCCATACACAGGACTGGATGGCTTTAATTCTACATTTGAAATTCCTATTTGGTTGAAAGCATTCTAGTCCAACACTTCTACAGCGCTACCCGTGTCAACTAGAATTCTTTTCACAGTAAAACTCGTTATCCCTGCTGTAACAACGATAGGGCCATTACCTTCTTCATCAGGAATATTGTCATCTTCTTTTTTTGAGAAAGAAACTCGTCACGGGTCTATTTGTTTTGATTTTTTTCATTATTCCTGCTGAAATTGGCATCACTCCTTACACATGTGCTCTGCGCTTGGATCTTAATTGGTTTTATTTTTCGTCTACTCTAATTATCATATGTATGGTGCCTCTATTATCCGGGTTGTTTCTTCTATCTCCATGCGGCTCAAGCCGTCAAGTCTTCTTGTTATCATCAGCGTCTCTAGCAGGAAACTAAGAATCTCTCCAACTGCCCTTTTCTTACTGTGGATTCAATTGCATTCTTTAGATGTATGTAGTCATCTGTACAGTGACCCTGAGCTCTGTAAAATTTGCATCGTGTAATATCCAATTATTTGATTAGTGACCAAAATGTAAAGAATCAAAAGTTAGTGGTTTTAGTTCAGTGACTAAAACGTGAAGTGAAAAGTTCAAGGACCAACATGGTAATTTTCCCAATAATTATTTTTATTCCATAAATAGATAGATCATCTAAGGTTGTGGATCGAATATAAAAACTATGGTTTGATCTGATGTTTCTATTATTGGAAAATTACGGTTAAAGTTTAAGTGTAATTCGGGTAATCGTATGAGCTCAGAATTTTATGAAAATTTGAAAGAAGTCTTAAAAAGACCCGAAGAGCATAGCATCGAAGTTCGAATCATATTTAAATCAGTCTAGATTCGATTCTATTCATTATTTTGTATAGGTGATGGAATGGCATTTTTGAAAATAAATTATTTTATTAATGGCATTTTTGACATTTCACCTATACTTTTTAATGAAAATTAATTATGGAAGAAGATAAAGTGTAGGTGTTGAATGGTGATTAGTTATAATTAAAGGGTAAAATAGTCATGACTATTTTAGAGATTTTTATTATTATATACCCAAATTTAAAGACATTTGGCATTAATCAAAGAAAGAAAAAAAGTTGGAATTGTGTTCATCTTTCTCCAAGGCTGCCGAAACCTCAAGGGGACTAGGTAAGAAATTTTCAATTCAATTTTTGACTTGATTTGTTTGATTTTTGGCTAGAGACATGAAACAAGAAATTGATCTCCCTTGAATTCTCTATCTTTTGACATAAGTTTTGCTTAGTTTCTATGTCTCTAAGTTGAGTTTGATGATTAGGGTGGTTGAAGAGCATGTTAAGATTTCATGTTTTAAGGATTAATCAAGTTGGAAATGGTGTTGTAGTGTTGTTTAGATGCTTGAAAAGATGAAAACTTCTTGGAAAACCTATAGGGACCATTTCGGCAAAATGAAGAATATCAGGGGAAATTTTGTAAAAAATATTTTGATGATGGATTTGATTAGAATGATGTTTTCTAAGTTGAATTATGTTGTTGGACTGAAGAAAATGTCATTTTAGGACCAATTTGTGAATTGTGTAAATTGGGTGAAATAAGTGAAAAATTGGAAAATATTCAAGAAGCATGGGTATGTTGTTTGCTATGATACAATGATCATTTTGGTATTAATATCTTTGAAAATGGAGATGAAATGCGGAAGTTTCCAAATTTTAGTTTATAAACCCTAAGAGAAAGAATTTAGGGTTTAAAGGGAGATTATCAAACTATTGGTTGTAATGTGTAATTTGAGATGAGATTAAAGTATTGGGAGCATGGTGGTTACAAAGAAGTACTTGGTTGAAAATATTAATTTTTCCATATTGGTATGTACATGTATTAGTAAAGGTTGGACATGTGCTTAAGGTTGTTTGTGTCATGTATTTAATGTACAAACAGATAACAATCGAGTTCGAGTACAAACGAGTAAAGAAAGAAGATAGAAAGTGCAATCGAGCTTAGCGAGGCTAGTATAAATTATAACTTTGAAAGTGTCAAGGTGATTGCAATGCATGCATAGCATGATTTTTATGTCATTCATTATATAATTGACATGTTAAAAATATATCCAGAATTGAGAATACATGCATGGATCACTACTTATCCATGGAATGTTATTTTACGTATGAATTGATTAATATGTATATATGTTGCCATGTATGAGATTACGATTGATATAAAGCCCAAAGTATGAGATAGGAAATTAAAAGTATAATTGGATATCCATAGAGTCATAAACAGATGTATAAACATTTTAGCACTCCTGGTAAAATGCAATTTATTATAAGCACTTCAGGTAAATATACAAAAACACTTCGGTGTTAGGCACTTCTAGTAAAGTGCACCTAATATACTATACTCAAGTAAGTATAGGGGGACGACTCGCGTACCAAAAATTTCCTTAATTCAATACTTGGGCTAAATGAATTGAAAAACAGGTTAAAAAGGCTTGAAAGCTCGATGATGAATATGGCAACGGTATTGGTAAGAATCAAGGTTATTACCATGTAAAATGTTACTATATATATATCATGTCATATATGTTAAAATGCATAAAATAGGAGGTGATCATATGCATTGTCACTATAATATATTGATGCCTATGTTAAATTGCATTTGAATTAAATGTTGTTGCCTCACTAAGTACATGCTTAGCGCATGATGACTTTCATGCGTAGGTTTTAAATGAGCTTCGAGTGAAGAGTAGTCGAGCATCACTTTCATATTTTGGGAGGTATATCTCCATACTCATAGTAATGTAATGACATCCATCATTTCTTTTGGAAATGTACTAGATGACATGTATAATTAGTGGGGTTGTAATAACTTATCACTAAATATGGTGGGTTAATAGTTGTTGAATATGGATGATGAACCTAGTAAGTCCTATTATGGTTATAAATGGTAATGGACTAAGTTTTTAGTAATTATGGATTCTAAGATAGAAAGTTTAAAAATATGCCCAGAAATGTATGCAAAAGCAGTGTGTTCGTAAAATCAACATAAATTTCACAATTGGAATTAGACAGTGAATATTATATGTATGAACTAAAACTTTTGTCTAGTTTCTTACAAAATTAACGGTGACTGATTTCGAGTTGTATGTAAAAAGTTATGAATTTTTATTCGACGGAAGGTTAGAAAACAGGGTAGCAGAATTTTTGAAATTCTGGGCTGTGACGTGAATCTAAGGATTTATTTGAATTTTTGTGTAATGAATTTAGGCTAATAATTTATATGGTTAGGAAGCTTAATGAATCTAGTTTAATTAGAAAATTTTGGAACGAATTTCCGATGTCTATAAAAAAATTTATAAATTTTTAAGTAAAGGCAGTGCAGGCTGCCAATTTTCTATATTAAGAAAATATAAGGGTTTAATCTTTGTTAGTAACATCACTGACTCGTATTTAGTGATAAATACGGGAAAAGATGTTACATTTATTGGTATCAGAACCTCAGGTTTAGTCGATTCTGGATAAAAATTGAATTTTAAAATAAGTGAGAATTGTATACATGCCACTAGGATGTCATAATTACTAATGATTATGTGCAAATACTCTGATGCTCTATAATTAGTAATGCTACTCTATATTAAGAAACTTGTTGAAAATGTGTTCTGTTCAGATGTCGGACCATCAGGATTCTAGACATGCGTTTGAACATGAGGTTCATGTGCAGAGTGGAAGTAACAAGGTAAATCAGAATGTACCTCATGAGCAATACCAAGGTCAGGCACCTGGACAAGGACAACAAAACATGCCGGTTCAGGATCGTAGATTGTTCCTGCAGGCATTAGATGATATCTTAAATAGACCAAAACCAGTATCGGTGCCAAGGGAGTTGAGGAAGTTGAAGGCATCAGAATTTCAAGGTGATTCTGATGTTGATCCGATGTCTGCAGACTTTTGGCTAAATGATATTAAAATTTTATTGGACTCTATCCGGTGTGATGATCAAGGAAGAATGGAAGGTGTAACATCACTTCTGATGGGCCTGCTCGAATTTGGTGGACCACCATTACTGCTCAGATTCCTCGGGAACGAGTTACTTGGGAATTCTTTTTAAAAGAGTTCCAGAACAAGTACATTGGTGATGTTTTTATTGAGGATATGAGGACTCAATTTATGAATCTAAAGCAAGCAAGCAGATCGATATATGAGTATGAGTATGAGTTTAATAAGCTTAGCCGGTTTGCTACATAGCTCCTTCCGACTGAGAAGCACAGAGTTAATAAATTTGTGGGAGGCCTAGATTCGGAGTATAAGAAAGTCTTGGTTGCTCTTGATTTGTCTGAATTTCAAGTGGCGGTTAATCTAGCTAAAAGAATGGAAAGGGTGGAACAAGAAGAAGCTTTTGAGAAGAAAACACATTCAATTAAGCGACCTGGAGGCCCCAGTGTTTTACCCTGGTCTAAACGGGGTAAAGGTTTTCAGCAGCAAGGATCAGTTAGGTCAATGTCGTCCGTAAAGAAGAATTCTTCTGCGGGTAAATCCAAGCAAGTCCACAATAAAATTAGTGGAAGTAAAGGTGATGGACTTTGGAATAGACCTGAATGCAAGAATTATATAAGAAGACATCCTGGTCGATGTTGGTATACACCGAAGACAGTGTGCTATCAATGTGGGAAGCCGGGTCATTTCAAAAGAGCATGTCCAGAATTACATGAGAATCAATCGGTGGCTGCTTCTCAGAGAAATAAAGGGAATCGAGGGTGGAATTCCCATCAAGGTGCATCGAAAGTTGCATCAAATCTGAAAGGCAAAGCTCCTGCTCGTGTATATAATATCAAGACCACAGAGAGTAAATATGATCCTGATGTGATATCATGTATGCTTGAACTCTTTAATAGACCTATTTTTGCACCAATTGATCCTGGTTCCACTCATTCATATATTAGTTCTAGAATCATACTAGAAAAAAACATTCCAATAGAACTAATTAAGAGTGAGGTGGTAGCAACCAATCCGTTAGGCCAGAGTGCTAAGGTTAAGAGGATTTCCTGTCAGTGTCCTATTAAAATTCAGAGTGTGGATTTCCCCGTTGACCTCATGGAATTACCGTTTTGTGAGTTTGAAATAATATTGGGGATGGATTGATTATTTATATATGATGTTGTGGTGGAGTGCCGATTAAAAAGATTAATTTTAAAGGCACCAAATGGATCACGAATAATATTCGTGGGGGAGAAGCCGAATCATCGTAGTGATGTTATTCCGGCTGTTGTTGCGAATGAAATGTTGATGGATGGTTGTGAAATAGATCCAACTCCCGAAATTGATACCTTGAAGAAGGGAGTGAAAATAGAAGATATACCTTCGGTGCGGGAATTCCCAGATGTATTCCCAGAAGAATTACCGGGACTACCTCCAGATAGAGAGGTAGAATTTGGAATTGATGTGTTGCCTGGTACAACACCCATATCGATGGCACCATATCGTATGGAACATGCTGAACTCCGGGAACTCAAATCACAGCTACAAGAATTGCATAATCGAGGTTTTATACGACCAAGCATATCACCATGGGGAGCACTTGTATTATTTGTAAAGAAGAAAGATGGATCGATGAGATTGTGTATCGATTATCGTCAACTTAATAAAGTGACGATAAAGAATAAATATCCATTGCCAAGAATTGATGATCTCTTTGATCAATTAAAGGGGGCAGCAGTGTTCTCTAAGATTGATCTTTGATCGGGCTATCATCAATTGAAGATTAAAGAGCAGGATATTCCAAAGACGGCTTTCAGGACTCGATATGGTCATTATGAATTCGTGTCTAAATGCTTAACTTGTCAGCAAGTTAAAGCAGAACATCAAGTGCCATCAGGGTTACTTCAACCAATTGCTATTCTAGATTGGAAATGGGAAAAAGTAACTATGGACTTTGTAACCGGATTACCATTGACACCAAGTAGGAAAGAGTTAATTTGGGTAATTGTGGATCGATTAACCAAATCAACATATTTCCTGCCCGTCAGAACAGATTTCTCTTTGAATAAATATGCAGAGTTGTATATTCGAGAGATTGTTAGATTACATTGAGTTATTATTTCCATTGTGTCTGACAGAGATCCCAGGTTTACTTCTAGATTTTGGAAATCACTACAGGAAGTATTGGGTACTCGATTACATTTTAGTACTACCTTCCACCCGCAAACTGATGGATAATCAAAGAGGATAATTCAGATTTTGGAAGATATGCTAAGAGCGTATGTCATTGAGTTTGCAGGTTCGTGGGAAAAGTACTTACCATTGGCTGAATTTGCGTATAACAACAGTTATCAGTCAAGTATTAAAATGGCACCGTATGAAGCTTTATATGGAAGAAAATACAGGACACCGTTAAATTGGTTTGAGTTAGAAGACCGCAAGATTATCGGGCCTGACTTGATTCATGAGGTAGAAGAAAAAATGAAGATAATTCGAGATAATCTAAGGGCAGCTTCCGATAGATAAAAGGCTTATTCAGATTTAAAAAGAAAAGATATTGAGTATCAGGTAGGAGACAAGGTATTTTTGAAAGTTTCACCATGGAATAAAATAATGAGATTCGGAAGAAAAGGGAAGCTTAGTCCCAGATTCATTGATCCCTATGAAATCTTGAAAAGAGTTGGACCGGTGGCGTATCAATTGGCTTTACCACCATAAATGAGCAAGATTCATGATGCTTTTCATGTATCGATGCTTCGCAAATATAGGTCGGATCCTTCTCATGTCATTTTACCTGCGGAAGTTGAGATGCAACTTGATTTGACATTTAAAGAATAACCAATAAAGATTTTAGCTCATGGGGTGAAGAAATTGAGAAACAAATCGATTCCATTGGTTAAGGTGCTCTGGAAAAACCACAAAGTGGAAGAAGCCACATGGGAAACTGAAGAACGAATGAAAGAACAATACCCGCATTTGTTTAATCCAGGTATGTTCTAAAAATTCGAGGATGAATTTTTTAGGGGGGAGAATTGTAATATACCATTATTTGCTTAGTGACCAAAACGTAAAGAATCAAAATTTAGTGATTTTAGTTCAGTGACTAAAACATAAAGTTTTAAAGTTTGGTGACAAAAGTGAAAAGTTGAGAAAAGTTCAAGGACCAACATGGTAATTTTCCCAATAATTATTTTTATTCCATAAATATATAGATCATCTAAGGGTGTGGATCGAATATAAAAACTATGGTTTGATATGATGTTTCTATTATTGGGAAATTACGGTTAAAGTTTAAGTGTAATTCGAGTAATCGTATGAGCTCAGAATTTTATGAAAATTTGAAGGAAGTCTTAAAAAGACCCAAAGAGCATAGCATCGAAGTTCGAATTGTTTTTAAATCAGTCTAGATTCGATTCTATTCATTATTTTGTATAGGTGATGGAATGGCTTTTTAAAAAAAAATTATTTCATTAATGGAATTTTTGACATTTCACTTATACTTTTTAATGAAAATTAATTATGGAAGAAGATAAAGTGTAGGTGTTGAATGGTGATTATTTATAATTAAAGGGTAAAATAGTCATTTGACTATTTTAGAGATTTTTATTATTATATACCCAAATTTAAAGACATTTAGCATTAATCAAAGAAAGAAAAAAAGTTGGAATTGTGTTCATCTTTCTCCAAGGCTGCCGAAACCTCAAGGGGACTAGGTAAGAAATTTTCAATTCAATTTTTGACTTGATTTGTTTGATTTTTGGCTAGAGACATGAAACAAGAAATTGATCTCCCTTGAATTCTTTATCTTTTAACATAAGTTTTGCTTAGTTTCCATGTCTCTAAGTTGAGTTTGATGATTAGGGTGGTTGAAGAGCATGTTAAGATTTCATGTTTTAAGGCTTAATCAAGTTGGAAATGGTGTTGTAGTGTTGTTTAGATGCTTGAAAAGATGAAAACTTCTTGGAAAACCTATAGGGACCATTTCGGCAAAATGAAGAATATTAGGGGAAATTTTGTAAAAATTATTTTGATGATGGATTTGATTAGAATGATATTTTCTAAGTTGAATTATGTTGTTGGATTGAAGAAAACGTCATTTTAGGACCAATTTGTGAATTATGTAAATTGGGTGAAATAAGTGAAAAATTGGAAAATATTCAAGAAGCATGGGTATGTTGTTTGCTATGATACAATGATCATTTTGGTATTAATATTTTTGAAAATGGAGATGAAATGTGGAAGTTTCCAAATTTTAGTTTATAAACCCTAAGAGAAAGAATTTAGGGTTTAAAGGGAGATTATCAAACTATTGGTTGTAATGTGTAATTTGAGATGAGATTAAAGTATTGGGAGCATGGTGGTTACAAAGAAGTACTTGGTTGAAAATATTAATTTTTCCATATTGAGCTTAGCGAGGCTAGTATAAATTATAACTTTTAAAGTGTCAAGGTGAGTGCAATGCATGCATAACATGATTTTTATGTCATTCATTATATAATTGACATGTTAAAAATATGTCCAGAATTGAGAATACATGCATGGATCACTACTTATCCATGGAATGTTATTTTACGTATGAATTGATTAATATGTATATATGTTGCCATGTATGAGATTATGATTAATATGTATATATGTTGGATATCCATAGAGTCATAAACAGCTGTATAAACATTTTAGCACTCCCGGTAGAGTGCAATTTATTGTAAGCACTTCAGGTAAAGTGCAAAATAATTAATAATTGTATACTTTGGTAAGTATACAAAAACACTTCGGTGTTAAGCACTTCCAGTAAAGTGCACCTAATATACTATACTCAAGTAAGTATTGGGGGGATGACTCGCGTGCCAAAAATTTCCTTAATTCAATACTTGGGCTAAATGAATTGAAAAACAGGTTAAAAAGGGTTGAAAGCTCGATGATGAATATGGCAACGGTATTGGTAAGAATCAAGGTTATTACCATGTAATATGTTACTATATATATATCATGTCATATATGTTAAAATGCATAAAATGGGAGGTGATCATATGCATTGTCACTATAATATATTGATATCTACGTTAAATTGCATTTGAATTAAATGTTGTTGCCTCACTAAGTACATGCTTAGCGTATGATGAATTTCATGCATAGGTTTTAAAGGAGCTTCGAGTGAAGAGTAGTCGAGCATCACTTTCATATTTTGGGAGGTATATCTCCATACTCATAGTAATGTAATGACATTCATCCTTTCTTTTGGAAATGTACTAGATGGCATGTATAATTAGTGGGGTTGTAATAACTTATCACTAAATATGGTGGGTTAATAGTTGTTGAATATGGATGATGAACCTAGTAAGTCCTATTATGGTTATAAATGGTAATGGACTAAGTTTTTAGTAAATATGGATTCTAAGATAGAAAGTTTAAAAATCTGCCCAGAAATGTATGCAAAAGCAGTGTGTTCGTAAAATCAGCATACATTCCACAATTTGAATTAGACAGTGAATCTTATATGTATGAACTAAAAATTTTGTCTAGTTTCTTAAAAAATTAACGGTGACTGATTTCGAGTTGTATGTAAAAAGTTATGAATTTTTATTCGACGGAAGGTCAGAAAATAGGGTAACAGAATTTTTGAAATTCTGGGCTGTGACGTGAATCTAAGGATTTATTTGATTTTTTGTGTAATGAATTTAGGCTAATAATTTATATGGTTAGAAAGCTTAATGAATCTAGTTTAATTAGAAAATTTTGGAATGAATTTTCAATGTCTATAAAAAAATTATAAATTTTTAAGTAAAGGCAGTGCAGGCTGCCAATTTTCTATATTAAGAAAATATAAGGGTTTAATCTTTGTTAGTAACATCATTGACTCGTATTTGGTGATAAATACGGGAAGGGGATGTTACACATCGTTGCCCAGAATGCTCTCTGTGCTGGCTTTGTCTCATTGGCAATGGTGGTCTTAAGATTTCCGTGTGTTCAATCTGGTACAGTATCTGCGAACAGGGACGAACCTAGGGGGTGCAGGGGGAGCCGCACCCCCTAAAAATTTCAAGTTCCCCTAAAAATTTCAAGTTCCCCTATATTTCATATATTTCCTTTGTATTTTCTATTGATAATCTAATTTTGCACCCCCTAAACTCTTGTAATTTTGCACCCCCTACATTTCTAATATAGTTTCCTTATAGTTTGCACCCCCTTACATGAAATCTTGGGTCCATCCCTGTCTGCGAAGGCAAATCTGTCAATTCATGATAGGTTCTATACGTGGATAAATTTTCTTGGGTTGTCTCGCGCTGCTGATCCTCCAGCTCACGCCACTGTGACAAAACGTTGTTCTGAACATATTATGGTCTACGGTAGAACTGCGAGTTTCCTCTACCAATTCTTTGATGGATAGGGGGTCTGTCCTGTCTGGGGCCACGATCGCCTTGTCTTTGGTTCTCGTACTGTTAATTGTGTGCTAAGGCCCTCATATTGTTTACCTCATCATTTTTAGTGTATGGTTGAACCTTCTTATATAGTTTTGATAACATTGCTGGTGGTCGGTCCAGCAAATTATACTTTAAGTGCTGGTGGGAAGTGTCGTTGATAAAGGTAGAAATTACGAACTCAATGGATGTCTTTTTGGTTTACATAGTTACGGCATAAAACCGTTGGATGAATTCATGCAATGATTCTCCTAGCTTATGGATGACCGACATAAGGTACATAACGACTTTTTCAATACCTTATTTGCCAAAAAATGGCTCATAAATAGTTCTGCCAATTGATCAAAACTGGAAATCGAGCTCGCCGGGAGTTGGAGATACCATGCTTAAGCTGAATCCTTGAGAGTCATTGAAAATGTTTGACATTTAACCTAATCGAAGGCACCAAACAAATCCATACGATTCAAAAAGTGTGATAGGTGATCCTGAGGGTCACCTCTTCCATTGTACATCAGCTTTGGGACCTCGAAAGACGTGGATACCTGATGTTATAGGATGTTTTCAGATAAAAGCTCATTTTTATACCTTCGAGGGTTCCTAGAAAGATCATCCTGTCAAAGGCTCTGGATGCTCTGAAAGTTCTTCTCTTGTTACTCCATCTTTACCCTTAACGCATGATGCTCATCATCCTCCGTGGGGCTATAGTCCATATCCTTTAAATCCTCATAATCCCCCTCCAGCTCTCGAGGTTGTTCTCCCTCAACATATTGCTAGGGAGAAACTTGCTCCGCATAAGGCGCATTGCCTCTAATTTTTTTGGATATCTGTTTAATTAACTTC
Organism: Hibiscus mutabilis; assembly: GCA_019671005.1. NCBI lineage: Eukaryota > Viridiplantae > Streptophyta > Magnoliopsida > Malvales > Malvaceae > Hibiscus > Hibiscus mutabilis. The sequence continues at coordinate 5,270,072 of CM033720.1, forward strand.
TTGTTTTTCTCCTCCGCGATTCTATATTGTTTGGCCCATTCATGTATAAACTTTTTATGCCGCTCGAGTTGTTGTTTTTAGAGCGATAAGGCTTCCTCCATGCTCTTTATCTTTTCATGCCTTTCTAAAAATTACTAGTTGCTACCTTCCGATGGGGATGCTCCTCTCTTTTGCTGTATATTTAGTCCTGTTGTAAACCATGGGGGAGGTTGATCCCAGAACTGTTGTCAATAACTCTGTTGAAACTGTTGTAGCTGTTGTGCGGCAGCCGACGCTAGTTGCCCCATCGCAATATCATCTTCTCCAGCCACTGCCATTAGTTGAGTTGTTAGTGTGGGCTCCTCTGTTGTATCTTTCTCTGGGTGTTTTTGGTCGTCTCCTCTCATCTCTAGGGGTTTTAGGGTTATCGATAAATCTGAAGGTCACGTGTTCGGTCCACGCTCGTCGCACCAATTGTTGATTGTCAAAGTCAACAGGGGTCAAAGACGACGGTCCGACGGAGGTTTGGATGGTGGTATCCTATATAAATGTTCTAGTTGCTCTTGTTATAGTGATTTGTGGCACCTTTCTGGTGTGGGGATGTCTAGTTCTCTCATTGCATGTCCTATTTATACCGCTACGACAGGTGTCACGACCAAGTAGTCGTGGTGTGTTGATTGGACAGGCTACGATGGGATGTCATAGGTTCATATCATCATTCACGGCGTTCTCGTTATGTTGTAACGGGATTGCTGGGCAGGGTGTTGTCTGCGATCTCGCGTTCGCCATACATCACGGAGCCTTCATATGACACTTTTCGCAAGCCCGTTTACCCGTTGTTGGCTATGTGGCTTTGACACATGGCTGTGGGTATTTGTAGGTACTAACAGAGAGATAAAGACGAATCAAAATTATAAGTTAGAAGAACAAAACAAAAATGTTAAAAATAAAAAATTAAATTTATAATTAATCTATTTTTTTAAAAAGATATACAAAACATAAGTAAAAAAGGTATCGGGGAGCAACAGCCCCTCCCAAAACCCACGTATGTTCGTCTCTGTGCCACAGAGTCTGTGGTGAAGGAAATTAAATCAAATTTTATTGATGTGTTGCATCAACAGCTGTGTTGTTTTTAACCACGTGCATTTTAATTTTAAGATATAGTATTTTGTACAGTTACATAGATTTAAGCTGTGGAGATTACAATTTCATAGGATAGTGTTGGACCAAGAGGTTCTTAGCAGTGATAATCGTTCGACCAAGTCGAATTGAGTAAATTTTTTTTGAGTTAGTCGATCTTATAGGTCTTATTTTATTTTGAAATTTTTTTATCTGAGTCGAATTTATTAAATTCAAATCGCATTTTTGAGTTTCTATACAAATTTAATCGTAATTATTTATAATGTTATAGTACAAATTGATTTTAATTTAAACGGCTTTCTATATCCATATAACACATATATATCATGTATAATTGAGGGACCCGACTCAAACTTAAAAACGGATCCACTAATTACTAAAACTTTCGAGTTATTCGGATTTTCATTTTACATTTCAAAGTTTATTGGAATATTTTTCAAGTTGAGTCGAGTTTTGCTTACCTTAAGTTCTCAGAAGTGTTAGTTATGGTGGTAAGTATCAGTTACATGTCTTACATAGGTAATAAATAATTTAACTTTGAACCCGTAGAGTGGTCATAGTAATAAAAGATGACGTATTTTATCTAAGTGATTTGAGTTCGAGCACTATGTGTGCATGATTTTCATTACGATTAAAATTTTGGGTGTTTCGGTTCATTTTGATTAATATCAATCTGTACGTATCAACATATACTGATTAATATATGGTTTTAATATTTTAAATTGATTTTTAATTTTTACATGGTAAAGGATGATGTATTTCATCCATGTGATTCGGGTTCGACCACCATGTGTGCATTGTGTGTTATTAAAGGACTAGAAAAATTGAACATATACTACCATGTAATCACATCAACTATTAAAAAAAACTACCTTGATTATAGTATTATTCGGACAAAATTTTTCAAACCCTTTTTTGGTGCCTCTTTATATGCTCAATATTAAAAAAATATTAAAAAATAAATTCTAAACCTAATTTTTAGTGTAGGCTAAATAGGGGCATTAAAAAGGTAGAGGATTTCTGTTCGTATTATTCACGTATTTGTGTATTTAGTTAGAAATCACATGTCTCTTTCTATACCCAACACTAAAAAAAATTAAATTTTAAGTCCTAATCCTAGATTCTAAATTATAAACCTTGAACATAAAAATGCACTTATTTCCAAATTTCCTAAACCCTAATCCTAACACTAACCCTTAACCCTAAATTTTTTAGTGTGGAGATATAAATTGAGCACAAAAAAAACATAGATTTCTATTCTCGAGTTAGAAACATGGATGTCAACATCATCTTAGAAAAATCTCGTTGGATGGAGGCATTCAAACAACTCCCAAGGCTAAGGCTAATTAACAAAGCCAATTGACTTACCAACAATATGTTGGTTTAGCGAGATGGTGAGCTAAATTATTTAAGCAAGATAAAAGTTTCAAACCCTGGTGTTGTGAATAAAGAAAATTATATTGAGATGATCGTCCTCATATTAGGTCTCTACAAAATTCAATCCAGATTAATCGGTTAATAAGTCGAATACAAAGCGAACAGTATTCATCCGAAGAAGAAGAGATGGCTAATAGAGTTAGCCAGCACAACAGAAAGTAAAGGCATAAATTCATTGACATGCAAAGACAAGTATCGGACAAGAAGAATAAGTAGAAATCATCGTCATTACCAAATATGTTGCTAAAAATGCTAACTCTGCCCTTAAATTAATACCAAATACTTTCCCAGTGAGATGTTTCTCACTTCACTTGGTTGCATAAAGAAGAAGCACTTAAAAATTGTCTGAAATAGATATATAAAAAAATAGGATAAGGACATTGAGTGAATGAAAGGGTGGAGGAGCTCTAAGCCCAGTCTTTGCGGATGTCAAATGTATAGTTGATCTCCAGGTGGCACTTCTGGTCATCATCAACAAACTGAAACAAAAGAGGGCCAATTTGATCAAACTTGTCAAATTTAGGGATCAATTCGATAGGAAAAAAAAAGTTTGTTGAACTGAACAAACCTTTGATTTCGCAGTATATGATCCTCTAGCCAAAAAACCAGAAGGGGCTGTTTCTTCTGGCATTTCATGTGTATAAGGCTCTGGCTGAGGACTAAAGGTGCCAATCATATCTTTTGTGCTATAAACTGAACAACAAAAAGATGCAATTTTTAAGCAGGCTTTTAAGTGTGGTGGAGTTTACGTACAACAGTTTATGGTATGACTATGGTACGGCACCAACTGAAAATGTTACAAATACGAACCTAAAATATTATCAACTAACCTAAAATTTTACACTTTTTTATAACATTTTAGGTTGATAATCTCACGACAAGTATCGATATTCGAAGATAAGTTTCAATACTTAATCACCAACCTAAAATGTTATCTAAAAGTGTAACATTTTAGGTTGGTGGGTAACATTTTAAGTTCTGTTTTGGTAACATTTCGGGAAGTGTTGGTATTTTGTTTGATGAATTAAGACATAGAAGGCTTACCCTTGACACCTGTTTTCCATACAGTATTAGTGTACTTGAGGCCAGATACAATGTTGTTGCTTACTTGGAAGGAGAACTTCAACCGATAATGACTACCTTCTTTCAATGTAAACCATAATCCATGGGGCTTTCCGTCTCCGGGAATCGGAAGAACCATGTCGGTCCTGTCCGCCGAGACGATTGCCATGCTGAGGAACTTCACTTCTGGATCAAGTGTTTCTGCAATTTTAAAAAAAACCAAGGCTCCTCAATCAATGACAGTTTCATATAGGAATAGGAGTAGTAGCCTCATATATAATTCAGCATTAATTTTGGTAAGTACTGTACCACCAATGTTGTTAACATCCACACTTCCAAGAAGCTGCTCTTTCCATTTCCTTAAGCTCTCATCATCCTACACTTGCAAACAAGAAAAAGAGAGACTCTGTGCATGGAAATGTGTTGTGTAATAACAAGACAAGACAGTGTGAGAAACAAAACAAGACAAGACCTTGTCTTTTTCAAGCTGTTCTCTGAGAGAGCGCTGTGGACCTAATGTGATGGTCTCGTCATTATCATCATCACTGTCTTCAGCTTGGGTTGGCTTTGTTTCGGGATTCTTGTCATCTGACGCCATATTAGCTGCAACTTGGTACAGACAAAGACATCAACAGTGGAGAAGAAGAAGAAACAGTAGTTTTGAAACAGAAGAAAAAGAGATAAGAATATGTGTGTTTGTGAATAGATTGGTCCTTGTCTGGTTCTGCTAGGTTTGTTTTGGTGTTGGAGAACTCAAATGCAGCTCTTGGCGTTGCTTTGTTATTTGTGTTTTGTTCGAAGTTGGGAAGGGTCATGTGGTGATCCGAAATCTACTCTACTAATCAACTTAATTAAGGGCCAGCAGACTTTCTTTACTATTTTATTTCTAGACTAGTGGTTATTGTGAAAATAATTCAAATTAAAGTATTTGTTTTTTTTTTGTTGTCTTTCCGGTTCCCTAAGGCTTTATCTTGACTAATCTGGATCAACCAGCGTCGCAAACCTGGCTTTGGCGAATAAATCTCTCGACGAAAATTTTCTGCATACACAAAGCATCAAATTCGGGACCTGCTTAAGCGATACTAAACTGCTTACCACTGAGACCAACCTCGTTGGTAAAGTATTAATTTCCAATACAACAAAAATGAACTTTTTTTTAACTCAACAACTGTCACAATAAAAAAGCGGATGATGTTCATTCTAGGAGACACGGGTTCAAATCGCTTTGTTTACAAGGTGTATGTGCATTGTCAAAGGGTTAAAAATATGTATGAACAAATATTACCTTGTAATCACCTTTAGACTATTAAAAAACGAACTTTTTTATTTAATCAAAAGCTAAAAAAGTTAAATAAATTATTAATTTTAAACCAAAACAAAATATAAAATTGTACCAAAGGACTAATGCAGTGTAAAGTGATATATTTGTGAACAAGAATAGTTGTGCAATTTGTGTAGTAGTTAGTTATCAGTCAATTGTTCAAAAAAATAGTTATCAGTCAATAAAATGAAGAAAAAAATTGTCAAGAATGGGATTCGAATCCATGCCTGAAACTGGCGCCTTAGACCAACTTGGCCATCTTGACTAGTTGTCTATCACAAAGGTTCATATTCTGTAATCTCTCTCACAAATTCGGTTAAGATACATACAGTTGTACAGTGCGTATATGTACATGTGCTGGTTTTTTTCTCATTGTCACGCTTATTGAATTTTTTTCTTCGGCGATCAAGAGCCCTGTTCGGGCCTTTTTTACGTGGTGAAAGGTGGATGTAGACGTGAAGGATATGCTTCATCTATTCCCCTCCTGTTTTCTCTTTTTGTCCTCGATTTTGTCGTTTGGTCTCCGATTTTTACAGGTTTCGATTCTTCTCGGAGGTGGTTTAGGCTCTCACCTTTTCCATCAGCGGTAAACTGATGGCTTAGCTTCCCGCTTGGCCTTCTTCGTGGTCCATCTGACATCGGCGACCTCATTTATCTGAATGTAATAGTCTCTAATGACTTCTCTCGCTGCATCTTCCCACGTGTCCTATCCTTCTGTGACCGTAGAATACCATGCAGTTGAAGACTGATTGGTTACTTTGTTCTCGTCTCAGTTCATCTGTCAGTGGCAGTGCAGGTGTTTTGCTGTGTTTTTTTTGTGCGTGCGTGTTCTGTTCCACTGTATGTGTTATTTTTTTTGTTCTTGCTTGTTTGTGTTTTTGGTTTGGTGTTTCTTTCGATTATCTTCTTCTTTTCCTCTGTTTTCGTGCTCTTATTTTCTGCTTTGTTTCTTGTGTTTTTGTTTTCAATGAAGCTGACTTTCATTTAAAAGGAAAAAAAAAATTGTGGAACACATTCTGTTACCAAACTGATTGCATTTCGTACAAATCATCAAAATATCACAAGTTATGAACATAACATGCATATTGCAAAGGGGTGTTATTAGATCAAAAATCAATTGAAATAGTCCATTTTAGTAAGCTCCAATGGAGAAAGAATCATCATATTCACAGGGTCTAGATAAGTCTTCATTTTCAGTGTCTTCACACCGGTAAATCAACCGGAACCTCAGGTACAATCTGGCTGAATAATGGAAGAAAACGGGACGAAAAACAAAGCATACATTCCTGACAACAACTCTGCAATATTGCCTGACCCATCATTGCATATGATAAAACCTATATCCTTAATGTATGGCCACTAACACGAGACGCGTAATACTTGATCTGAGTTTACGCCTCACTTGAATAATAACTCTGAATTTAATTCTCCAAAACAGGCACTCCAGTTAGCTCCAGATAAACTGACGTTCTTTTAAGTGAAACATATTAAGACGGGAGATGTGCAGAATTCACATCATAAGATTATCTTTACGTGTCGACTGTCGTATTATCGTGATAACCAAAACAAGTTTGCTAGGTAGCAATTCCTGGACCATGAGATAAACAAAATGTGTAAAGAATACTAAATTTATAACAATGCTTTGGAAAGTAAATTACAAAACTTGTTCTGCAAGAAAATCTAAAGAGCATTTGCCTTATGCAAAGGAACAAAATAGCATTAGTGCAAGTACAAGTGGCAGAGATTTCTAACATAAAATGAAAATAACAGTTTCCAGTTTGTGAAGCAATTGATATGATAAGACATATTTCATAAGTAAGCAATCAAATCTATGACTGTATGGCGGAAATGAGCAATCATAAAACTTTTCACATAGCAATCAAATCTATGACCATATGGAGGAAATGACTTGGTGATCATGTTCCAAGGTTGTCTATCAACCTTATAATAAAATCAGCACGCACATCATGCAACTACTATGAAATGAAAGACCGTATAAGTATAGGAATCTGCGGCCAAATTTAAGAGTTATGCCTAACGAAAGAGAGCTAGAAGATTCCTCGTGCGAAAGTTTTTAAGTTATACTTCTACAACATTAAACAAGATTGTGCTACTAAACTCAAACGAACCTCGATAGTAAAAAGCATTTAGCAGAAATTTCCTCGAGTGAAAAACTATAGAGAGATCTCAGGATGCCGGTAACAAGACTTACCTATATTTGCTCGTCTCTTATTAACACTATAACCACCAACATAACCAGGAGAACTTTTATCCAAAACATCAGAAGTGGCACCACTGAGTCCATAGCCAAAGGAACCAGAAACATCCGGCACACATGTTGATGACAGCCTAGTGGCATCCCCATAAACTGAAGCACCACCATAAAGGTCTGCAAAGGCTCCATCATAACCAACATTTGATGTTGGCGCCAAATTGGTCCGGCTATTTCTTCCATGCCCTGTTGTCCCCAAACCAAAGCTGTTATCACCACTTTCATAGCCAAATTTCACACTATTGCTAGAAACATTATTCCTCTCGGATTGACTGGAAATTGCAGAACCCCAATTTACTCCACCGTTTCCAAAGTCACTTCCTTCAATACTCCCACTTGCAGATCCCATATATGCACTGGAACTAGAAGCTTTTGTGTTATAACTGAGTCCCCCATTTCCCCAAAGGTTTCGGGTCACTGAGCTGAAAAAGGAAGTATTACCTCCGCTACTTCCATCATACCCAATAGGACTACCAAATCTATTTGTATCACCAACATAGTAAGGGCTAAATCCTTGTCCATAGTTCATATTACTACTAAAGTTTGCACCATTGCCAAAAGTTGGATTTAACCTCGGCTCAATGTTCATGCCCATTCCATCACCAAAACCGAAAGGAGGAAACCCACTTCGGCCACTAGTAACTGGACTGAATCTCGCATCCATCCTAAGTCCGTACCCTCCAACATTGCTTGGACCATATCCCTGAGTGTAGCCATTAAGGAAGTTGTTGATCCTATTTACATCATAGTTATATCCACAAAGGGGGCTATGATTGGGACTAGGTGATAACTCTTTGGGAACTGCTCGTTTAACCTCAACCATTTTACCATTCAGTTCATGAAAATTCTTTAGCAACACCTTGTCCACTGCCTCCTCTGAATCATAAGTGATGAACCCGAAACCCCTAGGCCTTTGGGTGTTGTGTTCATACATCACCACAACATCGGTGATATTCCCAAACTGATCAAAATACTTCTTAAAATCACTCTCTGTGACTGTAGATGCTAAACCACCTACAAAAATCTTTCTCGTGCTGCCTGGACCTGGTGAACCATAGATGCCACTAGTGCTTCTACTCGTAATGTTCTGATCATCCCTAGGAACAGCCTTTTTTGCCTCGACCTGAGCATAAGTAACTCGGTAACGAAAATAAAACTTACACAAGACAAACTCTTTCAGCTCAATATAAATAACAATACTAATCAAAGAGAATAGCAATCATGACCAACAACATTGAAGCATTATTACTCTTTGCTCAATTTTAAAATTTAGTTGGACAGAAAACCAGGATTATACGAATTCCAGCGATTTACAATAGCGGTCCATAACTCATATGGAATTTAATTTTCACCTCTTGCTTCAATAACCTAATAGCATTGATGAATAGTACATTGCAAAAGCTGTGCTTATAGATTAATAACTCACCATCCTGCCATCAATGTTGTGTTTCTCCTTGATGACTCTTTCGGCAACAGCCGAGTCTGCGAAAACAATGAAACCGAAACCACGAGCACGCCCAGTCGTTCGATCCCTCATGATCATCGCCTCTACCACTTCACCAAAGCTACTGAAATACTCCTTGAGACGCTCTTCATTTGTGTCCCAAGCTATCCCACCAATAAATAGCTTCCCATTCTCTAACATCTTTTCCTACATTGCACAAAAACTAGTTCAATACCAATACCAAAAACCAATCAAATTTAAAAACCAAAATATTCCTTACTGGATTCAACACAAATGTAAAATAACACACAAAAAAGAATATTTTTTTCTGGGGTTCAAAGTTTAGAAACAAACACATCTTTCCACGATCAATCAACCGACCAACCCAGAAATTAACTTCACTTGAAGTCAGAAATGAAAAGGAAAACGAAAACCCAATTTAAGCAACACATGAAAAACAAAACAAAACAAAAACTCAAACCCAGATTCAGAAAGAAAAAAAAGACCCACCATCAATGAAAACCCCAAGTGCTAAATCGGGCAAGAAAATAAAAACTAAGATCTGAGAGGAGGCACAATAAGAATAAGAATAGAGGAGGTTAATTTCATCCTCCTCCTCTTTGTATTTGCCTTCTCCCTTATTACTGTAGCCTTTCTTTAAAAATAATTGCAATCCTTGTTTTCTTTTATACCCAAAAATGCAAATTCAGTTACAAATATTTATACAAATTTGAATTGCGCAAGCCTTATTTAGGGAGGAAGATGTAGGCATAGAGATATCGTGGAATATATATATAAATAGAAAGAGACGCTGAGAAAAACATGGAAGACAAGACAAAGCCTCATTTTCTTTCCTTAATTTGTCTTAAAGCGAAAAATGTTGCTTTTAAGAAAATTTCACGTAAAAATACGAACTTTGTTTAAATCTAATTTATATTGTTGAAAAAAATGTTAGATTTATCTTGTATTTTCAATGAAATAAACTCTTTACTATGTAAACTTCAAATTTGAACACATACAAAATAAGACAACGTAAACATTATTACTTTACTATTTGACCAGTTAGTAAATCTCAAATAAATTCTTTATTTGTCTGATGTAAATATAGTCTTTGTATTTTAGTTCAATCATTTTTAAAATTTCTTTCCATATGAAAAACTCTAGTTCAAATTTAAATAGTAGCCATTAGATCTCTTAAAATAGATTTTATTATTATATGTACTATAAACAAATTGTAGGTTTAGTTTATATTCTCTAATTTAATTATTTTAAATTCATGTATCATATGGGTTAAGACCAAAATTTCAAAATACAAATATTAAGATTGATCATACTAGAATATAAAAATTAACTAGTTTTTCGTTCTCGTGCATCGCTTGTATAATTATATTCTTTATACTTTGTAATAACTACTCTATAACTTATGAGAAAAAGTTATGAATTAAAATATAAATATGAAAAATATTAAAATGTTAATTTTAAACTTTTTTAAAAATATTTAGATGGTTAAAAACGTACGATTGAAGTTAATATTAGAAAATAAATAAAGTTTAACAAAAAAATTAAATTAACACCATGTAAATAGTCTCTCACACACACACACACACACATATATATATATATATATATATATACTCTATTTGTTCCAAAAATAATGTCCTTTTTGTGTTTTAAAATTGTCTCACTTAAATTATCCTCTTGAAAAATTCAACAACTTTTACTAAACATATTTCCTTTTTATCCTCTTTTTAGTTTTCCAATAAAGTAAATTTTAACTTTTAAAGATGAAATTGTCATTTTAATTACTTTACAACACATATTTTATACAATTTTTTTTCTTCCTAAAACTACATAAAATTTCAATAAAAGACATTATTTTTGGGACGGACGGAGTATAATTTAATTTAATTCCCCATAATATAAAAAGTTGTGGACAGAATTTAACCTTCTAATGTGTATTTATTTACTTTACATCAAAGTGTCCCTGAATGTTTTCATTGTGTTTTTATAATGTTTTTATTATGCGTACAAAATGAAGGAAAGCTTTTTCAACCAGAAAATGGTACATAAATTTAACAAGTGGTTTCAGTAAAAAACGGATGATGTTTATTTTAATAGACTCGGCTTCAATCATTCTACTATAAGGTATCTGTAGATTATCAAAAGATTATGAATATCTATGAACATATTTGTTTTTTTTTTTACTTTTTACTTTGACAACAAAAATGTTAACCAATTTGCTAATTAAAATAAGATTTAAGAACCAACAACCATTTGATTTAGTAGGATGATGTGTTAAGTCTCTTATGTCTCTTATGCAAAAACAAAAGTTTATTTTTTCACATTGTGAATGAAAAAAATTAGATCGAGAGAATTACCTCATATTAGGCCTTACAAAAGTTGGATACATGATTAAATCAAAAAAATAAAATTTAAGAAGTTAGTTTGATTTACTCAAGTGAATCAGTTGAAAAATGTTGGTAGTTGATTATACCAACCACAACAGTTACTGTTAGGGATTTGGTATGCGACAAAATAATAAAAGCGATAACGACATATATCAAGATATGCACAAAAGATAAGATTTAACGTGGTTCAACATAGCCTACCTCCACGGACGAGAGAAATCAATCCATTATCAATGTAGAAAACCCTCTCAAAACCCGGTGTACAAATCCCATGACCCGGTGGAACCAAAACATTCTTCCCAACATCCCTACAGTACTCATCTCTACAACGTAGGCACAATAGTTGTAGATAACATAAAAGTGGTTACATCTCTTCAAAGTAATTCTCCCTCTTTGTCATTTTATTGTTCTCTTATAATTCAAAAGGTTAAACTTAATCTATATTTATAGACCCAAATACTTGGTCACCAAAAAACCTTATTCAATAAGATCTCCTACCTAAAATAAATATTTACTCATTAAAGTAAATCCTAACTACCAAATAATCTTCAACCACTAGAATTACAATAAAACTCAACTTAATTACTAATTAGAATTTGAGTCAAAATATAACAGTTACATACATGCTTACTATTGAAATTCTCTTTACAGTAAAAGACGAGAAAAGACTAAAGAATTTTCCACCAACCTTAAAAATCTCACCTTCCAAAAAACTCTAAACCTCATAATAAAGAACGGAACATACTCTCAACCACTCAATAGTTAAAATCCTAAGAGTTCAAGCATTAGCTTTAAACTAAGAAAAGGAAAATTAGTAATGCCATGTGGCAAGAGAAAGACCTGCAGAACCTTATCTTCACTAACATTTAATGGTCAATAACAGTTAAATGTGAACCGGGTCATTTATGCTCTCAACCCTAGCAAAACAGATGATACTATTGACAACTATTTCTTTTTCAGAATCGGCCTCCTCGAACGGATTTACACTTCTCAATTCTGGCCATTGATGTATCTTCTTGCCGGTCCCCTCCATTCAAACCTACTGGAGTTCCCAAAAAGACCCCACGATTTGATATTGCATGTCTTGGTTGGTTGGTTTACGAAAAAATAAGATATATGTCACTGTTTCAGTAGTTACTGGGCCAGTTCATCTGTGCATGTTGAGGCTGTCGATAAACACCGGTAGCAGATCCTCCATATTAACAGCTCCAGCCATAGTCTGAACCTGTTGTATAAGAGGATGAACAGCTGTTGCTGTCGCTACTTGTGGATGATATATACCAGCAAAGGAGCCAGGAACAACTTGTGTGGTAGCAAAAGTTACATTCTAACCTAGAGGCGCAAGATTATAGAATGAACTTGCTGGCAGGCTGGATATGTCTCGCCCAGGGGGTGCAATTCATTCGGCTGAACCTTCACTCTGCAAGAAAGTAAATACGTTAAACAATCATCTTAGAATGGAAAGTTGTTCGAAGAGAAAAAAGAACACCTAATGTATTTTCAAGAATGTCAAAATTCCAACATTTTTCTTTCCGAAACCTATGTTTATCCTTATCAGAGCAGAGAATGCTTAAAAGAGGGGGGAAACAACTGTATCATGTAGAACCATAATAGACAAACAAATCAAGTGATGAAAACATGATCAGCAATGATAGGCAATTCATTAACATGAATTTCACGCCTCAATGTCCTTGGTCCAAGAAAGGATGGGGACTATCTTGATTATGAACCAGAAATTAAGGATCAGCTTAACCACAAAGACCCCCTATACCAGAACAAACAGAAAAAAGAAGTCCACTGACATTTACAGGCTTCTCAAAATAGCAATGTTAGAAAATGGGAAAAAGAAGAAAAATCACTCAACGACAGGCCCAATTCAAACACCAACCTCCTTTTCCTCTGGCAGTGAACTAATAGCCCCTAAAAAGTTCCAAAAACTAAAAGAAAGTCACCATCTGTCTGCCGTGACAAACACTTTACAGAGAATGCACTAGTTTGTTGTAAATACAAGCCAATATCAAAGCTACTAGTTTTACCTTCTAGTATTATTTTCTGACCTTAGCCCGCTCTTACATTCTTGTCTTATTTTGCAAATTTAGTCCATATTACATGTCTGGTTTGCTAGTATCTACTATATATAAAGATTGTGTTATAAGATACATGTGATCATTACTGAGAAACGAAAACTAGAAGAAATTAGGACATGAGCCTACAAAATCATTGTTTCAAACATTCTCGTCGTATGTCACAAATAACTCTTCAGGAAATAAGACAAATAAATCACAACAAGAGACAGAAATGGGAATACGGTTTCAACCTGCTGCCCACTGACATAGACATTGTTTTTCTTGAACTGAGCACCACCAAGATCTTCATTTGTGGTTGAGTTTCCAGTTGTCGCAGCAGAACTTAGATTATAACCGATAGGGGACGAACCATACAGTCTATAACCACTTGGCATTCCAATATGAGCAGAATTTGGTGTATTACTTCCAGGTTTAAATTGAGGATGAGAAAATTTGACTCCTGTAGTAGGTGCTGCTGGTGCAGAACGATAAACAGTACCAGCTTGAGGTTGTTGAGGAAACACCCCGTTATTTATAAATTGGTGGATCGCAGGAGAAGGAACATAAAAAGGAGAGTAAAAGGGGGCATATTGAATGAAGTTTGGAGGATAATGCGGTAAATGCACCCCAGCTGCAGAGCGGTAGACAGGGACTGCAGGCTGAGTCACAGCTATAGAACTTTGCATCATCCCAGCAGCTTGAGACACTACTGGAGATGAACTTGTTGTATTCAGTACCAAAGAGTTTCCACCCTACCAAGAGATAAAAATCAGCTCCATTATCCAACAGTTCTTAACTTATGTTTGAGAGAAACCCTCTTACTACCCTAAGGTTTGATAAAGAAATACACTAATCCCCCATAGAAATAATTTACCAAGTCATTTTCCCCAAATTATTTGCCTAGAATAATCCTATCCCTTAACCATGTGAGGTTCAAAAAGCATCCCACAACCAATGGAAGCAGGCAAAGGTCTAAAAAGCAAAGAAAATGTGTTGTCAACAATGTTACCAGAACACTGCCAACAACAGCTCTTGAGTATATAGCATAATATAACTTGCAAAACTCAAAACTAACAAGTAAAATAGAGAACAAAAAGCAATATTCTCATTCAACTGATAACAGATATCATAACAAATACAACAAGTAGATATGCAATGTGCTTAATCTTAATCTCTGCAAACCTCTTGAGGAGACTGAGAAGTCTGTGGAGGAAGAACTGCAACATTTCCATTGTACTTTGTAGCAACTCCAGAGGCAAAGGGTGAAACACGACCATCGGTATCAGCACTTGAACGGTAGAATTGGGCATAATAAGCTGCTGGGTCAAATGGCTGAGGAACCTGAAGATTGAAGCATTTAATAATGGAAGTAGTATTAGAGCCAACAATTGGCATAGTGCAATTGACTTTATTGAAACAAAATTTCAGATTATTGCAATCAGCAGAATGACCAAAACCAAATGCAAACTGAGAATATAAAAACCTGCAAATTCGAAATTTTATTTATTTATTCTATTATCTACATAAAAGCCATGCTAAAAAATTTAAGTTTGAAAAAGTTATAGAAACCAAAAGCGTGACATTTATTCACCAGAAAAAAGAGTGACATATATAGATGAAAAGAACGATGGAAGTGGATGCTCACGACAAAACTTGAAAAGTGAGAAACTTCACGTGCTTGAGATTCAGCATTTCCAAACGGTGCTAACATGGGAGGCACAATTCCAAAACTATAGTTAGGAGATGTTACTGCACAGGTTTGATGGCTTCTAGAGAGCAATGCATTCTCCTGTTTGTTTTCATTATACTCTGGAATGGAACTAGCAACATCACCATCACTAGACAAATTTCCAGGAGCATGAGCATGTGATTGAGGACGATCGGTGTAATCTCCTTCCTCAGTAGTATACAATGCATTTTTATTGCTGGAGTCAACAATATAAAAAGAAAATAACATGAGCCAAGTATGCAAAAAAGACCAATAGTATCAAGATTATGATATCTAAAAAGGGTACAGTTGCTTATTCTAGAGAAAAAGAGGTCAACATCGCTAATAAGAAAGAGAATTAAAAAGTTACATCCATTGGAAACTCTTAACAAACCTTGAACCCTGTTCATCTGCAGTTTCATCAACATCTTCAAAAGCCTCAGACAAAGGTGTAGAAATCTTATCACTCTCCTGACCACCAACATAGTTCGATGCTACTCCAAAACTAGCATCAAAACTTCCAAAACTCAGCTTGGTTCTTTTAGATTCTGGAACATGGATATGGTTGGGTATTATAACATGTTGACATTGTGGGAGATGTAGTTCCTCCAACTTTTTTTGCAATTTTGAAGTGGCTACTTCTGAGTTGAGAACACTTGAAACAGGCAACGACTGAACATTAGTTTCAAGTGGGAACTTCAGATGCACCAGCTGTCCCGAAGCCTAGCCCAACATTAGAGGTGATTGGCTTTGGTTTCCACTCCTTGTTAGAACCAACTGTTGACATTGGGAATTGTTAATACTTATCTTTAGCAACCCTTCCAAACATTTTAAGATAATAACATAAAGTGGTCCAATGATTTGTCATTATCAGCCAAAATAGGTTCCAAGACAACACATTTTCAATAAAAATTGTTCAACCCTTGGTAATAATAAGAAAATAAAAACCAAGCAAACTTGAGTTGAAACCAAGCAAACTTGAGTTGAAGTACAATATATTAGCTATTTTATCCCTTCTAACAGTAAAACTGTCATTTAATGTGCTACTTTTGTTCACATAAGAACTTATGACCTATCCTACCAAGTTATAATGATGGTTTTCACCCAAAATTTACAATTAGCATACTACAGAATTTAGTCTTGCTCAAAGATTAGAAACAAAAAGGGTTAATGATGCCCATTTACCAAAGATGGTTATATATTCCAATTATGGTAAGGGGCAAACTAACAAGTCTGAACATTTTTCAAGCAAAAATGTAATCAAGTATATTTTCCTACGGTAAGAAAAGCTATATAAGTGCCATCTCCAAAAACCAATAGATCTTGATACCAAGGCCAGATCCAGAAAATATAAGCATCTATGTAGGATCCAATTAAAACACATTAGTACATCAATAGCTTCTTCTCTGTGTATAAGAAGTGAAGAATTTTAGCACATAATCCACAATATGTGTCCAGCTTCGTGCAACAAGTTACATAAAATCAAACAAAAAGACATCTCAAGCTAAGTCAACTATGAACCCATGCATAACAAAGTTATAAAACATCAATATAATATCCCAATTACCTTTCTGGGGACCAATTATTTGTTGCAAATGACCACTATAACTGGGTGAAAGTCGAGTTGCAGAGAAACCATGGGTTGCTGTAGATGAAGAATGAGAAGACTCACCCAGCGGATTTTGCACGACGGCAGGGGATTTACTTGGCATCTTTCCTTGCAGGAAAGAGCTACTAGCCTCAGTAGCAGCTATAAGTCAAAGAAAGAAATTAATCAGACTCATGACTAAACAGAATAAAAGAAGTTAGAAACAGGTAGGGTTTCAAAGTCCTGACCAGATGCTAATTTATTTACAGTAGGAATAACTGCATTTGGTTCTGTAGAAGCTCGGCTGTCTCCTATTTCTTGTTTGATTGTGTCCAAAGAGCCAACGAGCTGAGAAACATTGTATGGGACTAGTGTAGGTTCTGAAGACGAGAAGGATACTAATTTGTTTTCGGTAGGAATAACTGTATTTGGTTCTGTAGAAGCTCGATTACTTTCACATTTGATAGTGTCCAAAGTGCCGAGGAGCCGAGGAACATTGGATGGAACTAATTCAGGTTCTGAAGACGAGAAGCAGATCATTGATGAAGATGCTGGACCAGAAGACATGGAACAGTCACTGGAGCTTGCTTGCTGCAGGCTGCCCACTCATGTTCCCACTTCCAAATGCAATAGTGGGTTTGTTTATTGCATCAACAGGGAATGACGCACTCCTGAACTCATTGTTACCAACAGATGAATTTTTTTGAGGTAGGTTGGCAGCTTCTCTAGCAGGTGCAGAAAAGGTTTCAGCCGCTACACCAGTAGAACCTTTGGCCATGGTAGGTACATGACTGCAAAACATAAAAATGTAATTCAAACAAACTGTTAGATTGACAAAGATTGACCACTGCCATTCTCTGCAACTTGATCCACTCCATTGTCTCTCCCTGGACCAGAACTCTTAGAAACAACAATTGCTGATGAGATAAGCAGACGACAATTACAATAAGCATAATTGATAACAACAATTTTATATTAAAATATAGGGCAAGATTTATGACATTAAAATAAGCACAGATCCATGACCATTTCATATTGTTAGTTAGTATGCATAAACGTGTGTTGTAAAGAGTTTTAGATAGAGTAGGAGTTGTATGTTATCTTTACTTTATCTTAACTAGTAGTTTGAATTTTAAATTTGATCTTTGTAAAGGATAAAAGTCTTATCCTATAGGTTAACCACTTGGTGTTAAACACCTCTGTAAAAGTCTATATAATAGACTCTCTTTCACTAATGAATTATAAGAAAAACACAGAGAAAAACTCTGTTTCTCACACATATATCAAACTGAAAGAATTGCAAAGTGTAATCAACAATAGCACATCAGCAATCACCACAGCAGCATCACAGGTTAGTAACCGAAACCACATCCAACACAAAACTCAAAAAAATGCAAGGGTGTGGATAAAGAAAAACATGTTCAAAACAAAACTTAACAACTTGTTCATTGACCTAGCAGTAAATTAGTCACATGGATGAAACAAATGCAAATTTATGAGGCACAATCAACTCATAATTTCAGAAGCCCATCAGTATTAACTAAACAATCATCACAAACAAATTTGGGTTCCAAAATTTCTGCTTACCATGTGTTGTATAATGAGGAGGGAAATTCCCCCGGCCACCCCTAGTCCCCCTTCCCTGTGAACCAGGTCGCCACAGAGACTCTGTAGACTCTTCATTGTTCAAAATCTGCAATAACAAGTGACAGTAGCACATTAATAATCACATAGAATAAACAAGTTTCTCTAGTACCTTTTGTACTCTCTCTTCAACCTTCCATCCTCCTGTTGTCAACCAACCCACACACACCCAACACTTCATACCCCAAATTCTCCAGCCTACAGAATGACCTTAAAAGGAAATGTAATTGACTACGGGTAAAACAAAATAGGTGGGTAGTTATCTATGCCTTCTATGATCTATCTCTATCGCTAAGAAAATTTGTGCTTTGCTTACTCATCATATAATACCATTGCAACTCTTCTAAACCAATATCAATAAGTATGACATAGAAAAA
This sequence comes from Hibiscus mutabilis, assembly GCA_019671005.1. Taxonomy (NCBI): domain Eukaryota; kingdom Viridiplantae; phylum Streptophyta; class Magnoliopsida; order Malvales; family Malvaceae; genus Hibiscus; species Hibiscus mutabilis. The sequence goes on from CM033720.1 coordinate 5,288,518, forward strand.
AACAGAAAATGTTGAACTTACAGAAACCCCAAAAAATAGTAAACACTTCAAATTTTGCTGTAGAATACTTACCTCTTTTTTCCTGTCATGCTTTCTTTTGACTTCACGAAAAGGATCTGAGGAACAATATACACATTCATCATGTATTTGGAAGCAAAACAAAATGATAATAAATTGGTTAGAAATAATGCACCAATCAAAATTGTAATATACGAGAAGCAATAAAATATAAACAAGAAAGTACCATACGCTAAGAACTACATATATATTTCTGACAGATGTTTGTTAAAAACAAGCCATAACTCGTATGAATTAATGAGACATTAAGCTTACATGACAAAGGCCATAATATGATATCGATGCTCAACTTGATACCAAACTGAAGTAACGACCAACATCCAAATATCAGAAAGCATGGAATAAGGACAAACGATAACAAAATATATAAGAAAAAACGTAAACCAGTACAACCTTTCAGGGTTAATAAGCCACAGCTTGAGCAGATACATATCACCACATTAAACTTCCTCAAAACACTTAATGTGGTACTGAATGCTGACTAAAAGCTTCACTTAACAGGCATACAATTTTATAATACATAGAAAGACCATTAGAGTTATGATGGTAAATGTCACATGTAATAGCTATGTGCCTAAAAATAAAATATTTGAAGGAAAAAAATAGGATATTGAAAGCGAAAACCTTTTTTTTAATCTAATAACAGAAAATGATAGATTTGTTAAAATGCAATTCATGGAATGAAGGCGGATTTTTTTTTAAAAAAAAAAGTGAGCTTCAAGAGGATAAATTTGCAGAAAATACGATCATTCAAGAAGCATTTTAATCAACCTCCCCCCCCCAAAAAAAAAAATAAATAAATAAATTCTAGAGCTAAGTTTTAAAAAAATTGAATGACAAACAATTATGTAATTGCAAGGGGAAAAAACAAAGCTTGACATTTATATATGAAAGAATCAGAAAAAGGGGGAAAAGATTAATGAATATGATATCAGGATTTAATATATTTCAATTAACAGTGCAACCGCAACCCATCAGAACCAAAATAAATACTAGTAAAAAATAACATACTACAGTCTCAATCTCAAGCAATAACACCCAAATCACCAAAATGAAATTAAGATCAAAAACAGGCTAAAAAACGTAGATCAAATTAAACCAACAAAAACCCAAAAAGAAACAACAAGAAAAAAAGACCAACCCCATTAAACAACTAACGCATTGAAAATATCCAGAAAGAAATCGAAAACTTAGCTAAAAAGAAACTTCAAAGGATAAGAAAAAGAGGGGGGGGGAAGAAAAACGTACCCTGAAGGAGGAGCCTCTGAGAGGTTTTATTGGGATCCATAGAACATTCTTTAAGCATTGCATAAATCTCATCTTCACTATGATTACCTGTGATTTCTTTCATGTTTTGGATCGTTTTCCTCACACTGTTGGGGATTGATGAAACCCTAAACCCCCCACCGCTCATCTTTGCAGACAAATCAGGTTTTCCCTCTATTTTTTTTCTTTCCCACTTTCCGCTTCAAACAAGCGCTCTCTCCTTCCCAATTCCCTTTTGTATACCCCTATTAACAATATATTTTTTCTACATGATTAGTATAAAAATTAAAAACAATAGTATTTGTTTTCTGCTACTTTTAGTGTATACAAAGAGGAGAGAAAACGGAGAGTTGTAGGGTGAAGGGAAACTAAAAGGAAAAAAATCCAAACTTTAAAAAATGTTTTTAAATTGATTAAAGCGAGAGGAAGAAGAAAATTTAAGTGAGAAGAGAAGGAGAAACGCCCAAATGTGGAGTGTATAGCTTTTCAATTATTATTTTAACGTTAGTTTATAAAAATTATTTGATAGATTCCATTACGATATCTATGATTTCAGTCAATTAGATTCGTTCATCTCATTTTTTTACTTTGAGATTTATAAACCTTATTGATTTTAAGATCATCAATAACGTGGTGAGGCAAATCGATCTAATAATTTCTCAGTTCATTGATAAGTTGGATGTCAATGTTGACGAGTGGATGTGTTTTATAACTAACCATAAATTTTAATTTTTAATTTTTAAATCCTTCAAATTTAACCATAAACCTTAAACTAAATTTATAACCTCTAAAACAATAAGTGCACGAATAATTTTTCATATTTCCAAAATTTTTAAAGAACTTTTTATAATTATTAATTAATTTAAATTAAATATTATATATAAAAATGATATCACGGTTTTAATTTATGTCATTCACAACATTAAAATTAGGACTATAAATATCTCTAAAAAAAATCTAACATTTCATTCCATCCCTGCTAGATCAACAAATTCTTAAAATCATTTTTATAATTTTTTGTTTTTTGTTTCTTACTTGTCAGGAATATTTATTTTTTCCATATATAAATATGGTCAGTTATACAAATATTTTGGGTGTTCATTATTCAATTAAATACGAATTAATAGACCGAAATAAATTAGTATGGTTAAACGGTCGGCGACAGAAGTCATCACCATTAAAGTCGTCAATTAAGAGTGTCTATGGTTAACCGTTGTAATATTTTGGTTAACCATAATGGGATGAACACATTTTGTTTAGACGTTATAATGATAACTTCAATTTTTTTAATAAATTTCGGTTAATTTAAAAACTGGTCGAATTAACTGAAATTTATTCAGTTTGATTAATACTTTCATAAAAAAAACTTCGGTTCACTTAACGATTAAAAATAATAATAATTTAGTTTGATTGGTGACCAAATTAACTATTTGAACACCCTTGCAAATATTAATGATATAGCTAAATGCAGCATAAGTACCGGCGGTGCTGTTAACTTAAACACTCGATCAGGCTCAGCAGGTGGTATTGCACGAGGAGAACATGGACAGCCGTATGATTGGCTCTTGCTTAAGTCTTAATGCAGAGCTTCGGGCTATACTCGATGGATTGCAACTCATATGGGACAAGGGCTTTCGACGTGTAATAGTTGCAACAGATAGCTTGACTGCAGTGAATCTTCTCTCGTCTCATCAACAATTTCAGAGATCGACAATAGCACGACGTATCCAGGCTCTCCTTGCTCAGGAGTGGGACGTACAAGTGTTTCATACACCTCGTGAAGCAAACAAAGTTGCGGATTTCATTGCTAAGACATGCGCTCACCAATCCTTGAGCTTGCAGCTAGTTTATTGACCATCCTCGGAATTGCGATTGCTGCTACAACAAGATAATATCTCTGGCCCCTTTAACAAGGCATTGTAGTTAGTTTTAGTTCTGTTGTCTTTTCTTTTATTACCAAAAAAAATGCAGCATAAATCGATTCGGTGTGCCACATCACTACAAAAATAAAAGATAGGTAAGCTTTGAACAAATTTAAATGTAATTTCTTTAGAAAAGAAACCTTTCTTATTTCTTTTTTGGCATAATTCCAAGAAAATACTTTTAAAAAAATCATTGTCGATCTCTCTCAAAACTTTTTTTTCTTCTCTTTTCAGCTAGAGATTTTGGGTGATTCTACAGTACAATAGTTTAATTTAAGGTTAAAAAATGTACAATTAAAATGTTAAAAAATATGAAACCTAAAATGTTATCTACACAACTAAAACATTATACTTTTCGATAACATTTTAGATTGGTTGCCTTTTTCACCTTTTCGGCCTAAAATGTTATAGGCATTGGTAACATTTTAGGTTGCAACTGAAATGTTATAAAATATGGAACCTAAAATGTTACTCACACAACTAAAATGTTATACTTTTTGATAACATTTTAGGTTGGTGACCCTTTTTAACCTACAATCATATAGGTATTTATAACATTTTAGGTTGCAATCGTAAAAGTTATCTAAGTTTAAGAATTGATTTAAACTTAATATTGAAGGTAACATTTTAGGTTGCAATCGAAAATGCTACCCCTTTTACATAAATTGTTATAACTTCGGTAACATTTTAGGTTGCAATCTAAAAGAAATAGTTTATTTTCAAGTTTTTTAACTCTTCAATGATGATTTTGTTGATTTCGACCTAAGCCTAAGATTTTCTATTGGGTAATGAAGATTTCTTATAGTATATGAGTAATCTAAACTTGATTTTAACACATCAAATCCAGAATTAGGTAATTGATGAAAATTGTGATATTTCTTTTAAGATATATGTAACTTCCCTACTCGGTCTAGAGGAAAACCGAATCGGATGTGTCATCGAAAATCAAAACAGAGAATTAGAGAAGCAAATATAACAAATTATTCCAAAATAAACATGAAACAAACATGGCATCAGATTACATTATCAATCATCAAAGTTCATAAGTCAAACGATTTTGATTTTTGTCATTAGGGACCAATTTGCAAAATTCTCACAGTCTAGGGACTAAGGTGTAAATATTTCAAAATTCAAGAACTTATCCAAAATCATCTTCTTACTTTTCTTTTACTCAATTTATAGATCTTATTATAACATAATCGGTGTAATTGTTGACATATGGGTCTTGATTAACCTTTAGGGACTAAACAATGAAGTTTCAAAAGTTAGGGACATATTTGTAAATTTCTAAAAGTCTTGAGGATCTTTCAAAAACATTCAATTTATTGACTAAATATACTCTTAGACATACATTCTCACAAAATTTGGAACTTCAAAAGAAACATAGATCAATTATGACATTAATTGGTCAATATATGACTTAAGGACTAAATTACAAACTTTTAAACTTTAGGGGATCGATCCTTTTACACTATATGCCTGAGAAATCATTTTATTTAGCTATTGTAATCTTAGGGATCGATCATTTTTTGACAAAGGATTGATCCTTTATGCCTAAAAAGATAAAGCATTATGCATCAAAATTAACCAATTTATTCCTAAATATCATACACACTAGCTTATAACATAACTCAACCAAAATTAGCACCAATAGTGCATTTCAAATAATCAAATTAGTATTTAACATAGTTTAGTTCACGTACCACCATCACAGACTCAAACACAAATGCATTAACAAAAGTCGTGATCAAAAGTTAGAAATTTCCAAGTGTTGCTACCATCACATAATTCACACATATCAAACAAGTCACGTAGCTTACTATACATGATCTTTCCGAATTCATATTCATAACAAACTTACTAAACCATATCAATCACATATGCATATGCATACCAAAACATAAAGCACATAACATATCATATCAAACATGAGATTTGACTTACAAGACATATTACAAACTTAGCAAGCATAGTCAAGTAAACTTCAAACAAAGAATGGAATGCTATATTGCATCATGAAAACCGAAGTTCATATGCCACCACTAGGAGTTAGGCAAACGGGTACATTACTCAATGCTTAAAAGGAATGACTTGCAACTGCTCTAACACGATCTGATTACTACGAAGACGAATAACCTAAAATGTATGCAATGAAACAAAGTAAGCTTACATACATACGACATATAAATATTTCAATAATAAAGGATGATATGAATCAATGTAAATAAGACATATGATGTTATTCAATGCACATAATTTAAGGATGGTAAAGTTCAATCTTATTCTTAGCCATATCTTATATTAGCTTTATTTTATGAAAGCTTTATCAGAGTTCAAGAGTTTTCAAAGCTTGCATAGGACGTACTTTTGCATTTTCTTCCATGTCTTACACTTATCATATCTTATCGAGATTATATCAGATCTTTTATCGGAGTTCTCATTAGAATTCATATCTGAGTTCATGCATTTTAACAATATTTGCCTTGGATCACATTAAACATAGGTAGTATTGGTCTGTGTTTAACCGCATTGGTCCGTGTTATACATAGCACAAAGCAATGACTAGTGTTCAAGCATATCACATATATGGGATCGTCATCCCTGAGCCATAGCTCATGGACCGTAGTCCAAATATACCATTGTACCATGCCAAAGTATCTAAGGGCTTCCATTATTTAAGCATCTTACAACATTTTAAGCTTTGATATTAGGAGCAGAGTCATATGATAGAAGTGAGCTTTTAGCTCCAAAAGACTTAGGAGTTCATAATCTTATAACATTAAAGCTTGAGTTTCATTGCTTGGTATTTTATGGCATTAAAGCTTGGTTTCAGTACTGAATATCTTATGACATAGAGAAATCATTAGCTACAAAGATCTCGCGAAAGACATAGTAAATACAAAACTTCAAAACATAACAATAAATTGCATTAAATGTATTTATGGTACAAAACATATTAAAGATGCTTACCAAACATTTCATGCCATAAATGTAGCCATCAAAGTGCTCTGTGTGAACCTTATGCATATGTTCATGAGCAAATACATTTAGATACATAGGAAACAAAGTTCAGGATAACACCATATCATCCGAATGCATAAACTACACTCACCTCAATCCAAGCTTAGAAATCCCTTTTTCTTATTCTCCCAGTTGTGGTCTCCTTCATTTTCATTTTCTCAAATTTGTAATTAAGTTGAAGAAATGGTGACCACAATATAAGGAATTTAAGTTCTAATGCTAGGATCCTTCAAGCTCCTTCAATGGTGGTAATCGGTTTGGAAAAGACAACAATTATATTTTTTTTCTCCTTACTCATTCGGTAATAGCTCCCAAAAATGAGGAATGCTATTTTCATTATTTAACATAAATTAACTATTAAAAAATTAAAATCCATTAGTAATGATTATTCATCCATTTTAGGTACCAAATGCCTTAATATCATGACACCTTGCACACACAAAATTCCATGATTTTCCACTATCTTTAAATTGGGTAAATAACCATGCAACGTCATTCTTTTGTCTTCAAATCATTTCGGTCCTTATCATCAAACTTTACAAAATTTACAATTAAGTCCTTTTACAGTAATTAGACAAAATTCCAAATAAATCCTTAAACTATCAATTACTTCTCGAATTTTCAATATGATTCCTACTCGAATTATTCTTTGATCAAATTGACCATGATTCATCAAATACTTGCTTTAAAGCTCAAAACAATCTTTTAATTATCGAAAAAAATATATTTTCCATCAACGGACTCAAATACTATTGTAGTCACCTAATTTTACCCTAGCCATACAAGGAAAGAGGTCAATGACCAAATCAAACTACAAATGAAAAAATCAGTCAGCAAATCAAATAAAAAGGGAGAAAATTAGTCAAACCAATCAAGCAAATCGGGAATGAAATCGATCAAGCAAATTTTATCAAGCCAATCATGGAAACCAAATCAGTAGAAAATTAAGGATTTTATTTCTCATTGTAATTTTAGTGTGAAATTGGCTATATAAAGCCCGAGCATTTCATTGTAAAACGGAGATTTTTCTTATACAGCTAGAGCATTTTAACAACGACAACATACACGAAGCATTCTAGAAAGAAATAAAAAGCAAAAAAAATTAGTATTTTTTTTGTTCAAAATTTCATTTTTACTTTTGCTTTAGAATAGTAAAGATCCAAAATGTTACGACATACAAAAACCTCTCCGTTCTAATTTAATTTTTTTACGATTTTTTTGCACCTTTATTTTCATATTTTATATTTCGTGCATTTCATTGTTATTCAACTTTAAACCTTTAGATTCTGCTTCCCCTTCTCTTCCCCCCGGTTAATTTTACTTTCTTGAACTCATACATTAGCTTTTTTACTTGACTTTTTATATTATATCATACATTTAATGCATACGTACATATCAGTTTTTACTTCCTGCAAGATATATATGTATAGTAACTTTTTATATATTATATCATACTTTATTATTTGACTTTTCATATTATATCATACTCATGCTTCCCCTTCTCTTCCCCCGTATAGTAATTTTTTATATTATATTTATATGTACAGTAATATTTTTATGGTAATATATGTTCTTTTTATATACATTTTAAATAACTTTGTTTTACCTTATTTACACCTATACGTATATAACTTATTCAGAGTAGTGTGTTTGTGTCATGTTATTTTAATTATGTATCAAGCATATATATACATACATATTATTTTTTTCTAATATATTTATGTATAGCCCTTTTTATATTATCTATCATGTTTTATGTCATCATATATTGTATTTATATATTATTCACGGTAAGTTTATATTATTTTTATTTACTAAAATTGTATTTTTGGTGTGACATTTTATTTAATATTTATGCCATTTTTTGTATGCCTTATTCTTTATTTTGTTCATTATGCATCTCGGACATATGAATTGTTAATGCGGTGTTCCACCAAAAGGGGATAAACTGGGTTAGCGCCAAAAGTGTTGACGGTGATTATTTGTTTATTCCCCGAGTGGGGGGCCATTAAAATAAATTCATATTCATAAATGGATAATAATTTAAATTCTACACGAACTTGCAAATTCCAACATTAAGACCGTTTGTAATCGGCTAGGTACCAATTTTGGGCATTGTGGGGGTGCTCACCCTTCCTCACGCGTAACCGACTCCTGAACTCATTTTTTATTTTTGCAGATCAAATTTTTTTAATAAAAATAAAATATTTTATTAAAATAAATCGTTTTAGATGATCCAATCACACCTCGAAAAAGATTGGTGGCGACTTGATTATTTTTTATTTCGAGCTTGAAAAGGTTGCGATATCCTGGGGATATTTTTGTTTTTATATAAAAGAAAGTCTAGCCACAAGTCGATTACACTTTGTCTTAATGTTAGAATTTGCTAAAGTTTGTGTAAAATTTAATTTAATTATCCATTTATGAATGTGGTTTCATTTTACGCATTTTAAAATTTGGCATAATATAATCTCTATACCCGAGCATCATCTCGTTCGTTTAAGTGAAGGGAAAACGCTATTACTCTCGCGGGAAAATTGATTCTCTGTATGGTCCTAGTAAGTACCTTCGGGGCTCATATGCTTATGTCTTCGTGAGAATACTGATTCTCCATATGGACATAGGAAAATGGGTCCCCTTGAGTTAAATTTGATTTCTAAGAGCCTATAATGGGTGAGGATCAATGGCCTTGCTACCCTTAGTATGAGGACAACGAGAACAGCTTGGGGACCTTTCTAGAACTAAAACTTTGTGTGTATCTAGGAGCCTACCCTAATAGAGCCACGTGGAAAACCCTAGAATTAGAATTCAGTCAAAATTATTTCGTTAGAATTATTCGTGGAAACGTCTCCATAAATGTTAAAATGCGCTTCCCAGTTATTATTCGAGCAATGAAATTATTTTAGACCTTTATGCTTTATTTCTATTATTTTTTAGGGTACTACTCTTTTCTTTTTCTTGTCTTGTTTTGTTTTGCGTATTTGTTTCTTGCATCCACATTGCATACTTAAAAGGGGTTGATTCTCGAGTCCGTTGCTCGATTAGAAAAAACTTTTGCCATGGATGGAAGGTATCTCAAGAAAGAAGAAGACAATAAGGATGTACGTAATTGGTCTGAGGCCAACCATCGGGTAAAGGGAGATAGTTTGTCAGTTGATCACGTGACAGAAACGTCAAAGTATGCTCACATCAGTGTCAAGCAGAATGATGTGCAAGAGTTGCGAGTGATATGAGACCACTTTGGCTATGCAACCAAGCAGTTATTACAGAACAAAAATTTTGGTTCTTGAAAATGCCAATGAATGGGGATACTTTCTACATGGTTTTCTTTTCAATTTGTTTTCATTTAAGTTTGTGAATTTTTTTAAAATTTTTTGCTTTCTTTTTTGAAAACCGTGTTTTTACGCTTGGAATTTGTTATGCTTCAATTCTTATATGTTGATTCTTCTTTTGAAGCCATGAATCTCTGTCTAATATCTTAGAATACCTTGTAAGTTTTGGATTGATCTTGGTTGGAATTGCAATGCATGAAAGTAATGAGCATGATTAGTGTTTTCTTAAAATTTGGATGACATATCATTGATTTATTAGTTGAAAAATACACATGACTTGATGCAACTAACACACTTTGGGGAGATTTTGAGCCTAAGAGCAATTCATTATATATTGCTCATTTTTTGTTGATGTGTCAAACTTAGCATGTTTATTCTAAAATTTGCTTGTGAATTCATTTTGAGGCCATATTTTTGGATTGGTGCTTTAATATGCTAAGGACAATTAGGTTTAACCAATTTTCCGAACATTCAAAAAGCCTCCTCATATGTTTTCCCCTTAGTTAGCCAATTTGAGCCCATTTTTCCTTTTCTTTGTCTTACCACATTTTAACCCAAAATCTTTTTGTTATCCTTTCTTTTTGCTACCCTTGTCAAGAAGAAAAGAAAATTTTATTCCAAAAAAAGAAGAAAAATGGCGAAAGAATAGAAGAAAAGAAAAAAGAAAACTAAAAAAATAGAAAATGGAAAAGGAGAAAAGAAAAAAAGAAATTAGAGTTTGTTCCTTGAAAAAAGAAAGATATATGGAGATATGTTTGTAAAAGCAATTGAATGTCATTTCTTTTAATTCTTTGTGCTTAAATGGGATGTGGGGATAAATTTTCAAGAATCTTGGTGGTATGTTCTTCTATGTGGAATTGATATCATGCAAATATCACTACAGCAAAACATGACTTTAGCGGCGTTTTTTTAGTCCTATAGCGGAGTTTTTAGCCCTATAGCGACGTTTTTTAGCGTAGCTAAAAACTTTCCCGGCGCTTAGAAAAGCGCCGCAAAAAGTGCCGTTGAAACCAGCGCTGCAACAGTTCGCAGCATTTGCGGATAAAAAATGCCGCAAAAAGTCAAGATCTATAGGGGTGTTTGTCTTTACAAACGCCGCTAATAATTGTTTTTTAGTGGCGTTTGTTTATACAAACGCCACAAAAAAAACATGTTCTTTAGTGGCGTTTGTCTTTACAAACGCCGCGTTAACTGTTCTTTAGTGGCGTTTGTTTTTACAAACGCTGCGAATAACACCTTTTTTCCAAAAAAAATATAAATTACAGTGTAATATCCCAAAATTTGGCTAGTGACTAAATTGTAAATTTTGAAAGTTTAGGGGGTTAAAGTATAAACATTGGAAAAGTTTGGGGACTAAAGTGTAAATTTTCCCAATAAGAAATTTTATTCAGTAGAATAGTGAATCAGATCGAAATAAGTACCTTGATATCGGTTTTGAGAATTAGGATGCAGAAATAGGTACCGAATTTGGATCGAATGAAATTATTAAGCGTGCTCAGGCCAAGGAAATACAAAGATGGGTGACCTTTGGGAAGGTCCCATAAAAGTGTTTCTGATCGATATTTTGGACTCAGTAAAAGTAGAAAATATTCGTATGGATTTCAAATAAATGATTTCTACTAGAAACCTTATGTTATGAAGATTTTCAATAATTATCAGAATAATAGACTCAATTAAAAAATTTCAGTTAAGTCTTTATGAAATGAAAGTTTTAAGGTTTAAAAGTATATGTGATAGATAGTGAGTTGTATTGGGTACTTTCAAAGTTTGTAAAAATCTGAGGAAAATTGAAATGGGAATTGAAGTTCAGTGACCAAAATGAAAGTTTTGAAAGTTTTATGGCCAAAGTATAAACTTTGGGAAAGTTCAGGGACCAAAGTGTAATATTCAAAAGTTATGTAAGTTAACCCCGTAAATGAATAGTTCACCCCCAAGAGTGACACTTTCGTGTTACCCGGATTTTTCATACGAAGCTTATAATAATGGTTATAAAGCTTTAAAGTTCGTAGGAAGAAATTTTGGAAATCGTATTGAGTAAAATTCAAATATTTGGATCGAACAAATGCCATAAATAAAAATATACGATATTTTGGGACATGGCCGGTGGGTTGGAACTAATTTGGTTCAATTTTAATGGAATGGCAACTTTCAAGACTTGTTGTAAATAAAGACTAGTTGGAGGGCAAATTGGACATTTGCCATGGATGGCATTTTTGAAATATTTTGAAACTTTAAGGGCAATTTTGAAAGGCCAATTACACATGGATATGATCTTGGCCATTGAGTTTTGATGAGGTTAACCATTCGATGAAAAGGGCATTTTAGTGATTCCACCATTTAAATGAATTTAAAATTCATTTATACTTTACAAGTGGCTTAATTGGATGAAATAACATAGATGAAGACAATTCTTCATCCCAAAAATTCGAAATTTGAGAGGGGAGAAGAAAGAAAATTTTTCTAAGTTCGATTCAAGCCTCGAAACTCAATTTTCAGGTAATCTTTCGAACTACAAAGTTGTTCTACTCATCAAGCTCTATCTTTTGGTGTAAATAATTTTTGGAAAACATGCTTGATTGATGAGAATTTTGTATGAGAAGAAATTAGGGTTTATGGACTCAATTGGGGGTTTTAAGATTTTATGATTCCATGTTGAAATTCAAGTTGAAATCAAGTTTTTGTGATGTTAAAATCATGTTATTGAGTTGGGATTTAAACTCTACATGTTTTGATTATTATGAAGATGATTAGGGTTTATGGATTCAAGTTTGATTTTGGGTTTGTGATGCTGGATAAATGATCTAGTAAGCTTGATTTGTTGTTTGGAAGCAAAACCCTAATTTAAATGTTTAGGGGCCAATTCAGCAAGTTTAAAAGTTGAAGGACTAAATCTGATTTTTATGGAATTGGTGTGTATTTATGTTATTAGGGATGTTGAAGATATGAAATTGAAGTTAGAATGCAAAACCGATGTTAAATCGAGTTAGTGACTATTTTGACAAATTGTCAAAGTTAAGTGACCAATTCGGAAATAAGGTTTTAGAGATGGAGTAAATCTTATTTTTAGTTATAATGATGGAATTAAGATAGTAATGTTGATTTGAGGACTAAATTGCAAAGTTAAGAAGATAGAATCCTTATCTTTGCATTTTAGTGGCTATTTCGGTTAAGAAGGAAAATTAAGGGAAACTATTGTGAATAATTATTTGATGAAGAAGGTGATAAATTGATGATTTAAAGTAAATAATGGGACTAAATTGACAAATAGCAAAGTAAGGAAAAATTAGTATAAAGTTTGAAGTTATTTATGGAAGCTGTGTAGGAAAACTAGATTTGGCAGTAAGTTTGAAAATTCACCATAAATTCTACAAAAATGGTTAGATGGTGAATTTGTTACCGATGTAAATATTTGTTTGTCTAGTTTTGCCTCCAATAAACGGAAACTGATTTCGATTTCCGAGTAAAAAGATATGAATTTTTAAGTGGTGAAAGGTCAGAAAACAGTATGGCAGTCTGTTCCGAAATCAGCAGTGGAAATTGACTTTGAAAATTCGCCATAAATCGTACAAGTTTAATTTGGGCTATTAATTTATATGGGTGAAAAGCTTATTGAATCTAGTTTATTTTAGAACAAACAAAATCAAATTCAGAGTTTTAGATTATTTTATAGAAATATTTCTTTGAAGGTAGTGCAAGCTGCCAAAAAATGGGAACTAAGATATTTTGTATCTAATGTTAATTAGCAAGCTTGGAAGAATTATTTGAAGTTCAAAATGGTCATTAGGGACCAAAAATGAATTTAGAACAGTATATGGAAGGAAGGGAAAAGTTTTGGAAATTTTTGTATATTCGAATGATTAGTTTTGATAGCAATGAAGAAAGTATTGATAGATTTGAATCTAACAAGTGTTATTTATATTTATGAGGTTAATGAAGCCGAACACGAATCAAAGAGGATTCAAGATACTAGAAAAGAAAAGATCGAGTAGAATTTAGTGAGGCATACTATTACATGGCCCAGGTGAGTGCATTCTACTTACTCTATTTATGAAATAAGAAAGACTGGTAATAAGTCATTCTCGATTATTAAAAGAAAAAGATTTGAATTTTGTTAAATGATTTTGAAATGGTCTATGAATGATTTTTGGGTATGAATTGCCCAATGCATATTTTTACATTTTGAAGTGATTATCTTGATCCGTTGATATTATCGAAAATGAATGAAATGTTCATAGTAGTAAATTATTTGAAAGCGTATATTGGCATGCCAAAGAGGTGGAGTATATTAATATGATATTACTGTCAAGTACAATAATGAGACAGTGAGCTGTATTCTACGGCTATGACCTATTGGTTAATACTGCTGTTAAGTTACGGCAGTGATATAGTATATTGTGTTCTACAACAATGACCTATTATTATTATTGATGTCGTTAAGTTACAGTAGTGTTTACAGTGTTACACTGACATTGATACATTGGTATTGATACATTGGTATTGATACATTGATATCAATACATCGATACATCGATACATTGTTTTATTAATGGCACAACTAAGTAGTTGTTGTTGTCGCACATGTGCATACTCATCATTGACTCGTATACCATGTATTCTCATCCATAGTACATTGGGCTATATTGAAATTGAAAGTACAATGGATCGTATTGATACGGCAGTGATATAGTGTGTTGTGTTCTACAACAATGACCTATTATTATTATTGATGCCGTTAAGTTACGGTAGTGTTTACAGTGTTACACTGACATTGATACATTGGTATTGATACATTGATATCAATACATCGATACATTGATACATTGTTTTATTAATGGCACAACTAAATAGTTGTTGTCGGGCACATGTGCATACTCATCATTGACTCGCATACCATGTATTCTCATCCATAGTACATTGGGCTATATTGAAATTGAAAGTACAATGGATCGTATTGATATAACCTATATTGTATATATATATATGAATATATGAGATGTTGATTTTTACAGGTTACGACAGAGGAACGACTTCGATAAGTTATTCTATACGATTTTAAATTCTTATATGTTATATTCAGTATTTTATTTATTATAAAATTTTTATTAAAATTAAAGTGTTTTACTTTGATTTATAAGTTTTGCCTCGCTAAGTTCGTACTTAGTGTGTGCTTGTTTCACACGTAGATTAAGATGGAGGATTTGAAGAGGAGTCGAGCATGCTGATCAAGCTTTAATCTGCAAAACATCAGTAAGATATTCTAACTTATGATAATCTCTAGTGGGCATGTAACTATTTAATTGCTAGTAAAGTATGATGCATTAAATTAGACTAAATGATAGATAAGTAATCAGTTTTGATGATGAATCGTATATGGATAAAGCAAAATAAGGCATTAGCATTGTAAATGTAAATAAAGCTAAGGTAGAAAGGATAATTACTTTGCTAATAAGAATAATCGGTAATCGCGTAAAGATTTTAAAGTCAAGAAAGGGCCTAAATAGCGAATCTAGTTTTCACCCTGAATTGAACTATTATTTTTAATAATTGCCAAATATATTTTAAAATAATTAGTTCAGGGTTGAAACTAGCTAACTCCACATAGGTTGTGATTTCAAGAAAGCCGAGAAAGGGTTAGATTTACAAACTAAAATTTGTAAATACTTGTACAAATAAATTTATAAGTCAAGATTTCTTTAAACGACTCCGTGACATCTTTAATGTATATTTGATTTATGAGTATACGTTAAGGGTGTTACATTTAATGGTATTAGAGCAAAGGTTTAGCCGATTCTGGATGCTAAACCGAGTATGATATGATTTTTATTAGTAAATACATGCCCTTAGGATGTCATATTACTGATGTACTGATCGTATGACTTGATGCTGCTCCTCATTAGTATAAGGTGAAATGATATTAGAATAAGAAAAGTAAAACGATAATGGATTTCGTCAGTTGATGAATCTTAGAGGTTAAGAAAGGACCCATAAAGGATATGATACAGTAATTATAAGATACTGGATACAAAGGAGTAAGAAGAAGAAGTATCTTTACTTTAGAAATATATATGTTTGAAGATAACAATGTAACTAGATGCCGCAGATGTAATCTGGCGATATACTCAAGATAAATTAAGGATTGAAGTTATGATGGAAATAACTCAGTGGTATCTTATTATAAGATGTTTGTACTGTCAGTACATAAAGGAGAGTTGGAAAGTTAAGTAATGATACTACTGAGATGATTAGAAAAGAAACTAAGAAATAAATTGATCTGTAAAGAGATTATATTTGAAGCTCAAAAAGAAGATGTTAGGTATGAATCAGTCAGAGGTTTTAACTTCCGGCATCTGTATATAATAAAGCATTGACTGTGAAAAAATTTAAGTTTTGGGAACCTTAAAGGTTATGATGAAAGAGGATTTATAACTGCTTATTTGAAGACGAAAAATGACAAAACTTCTATAGAAGATTTGAGATGTATTAATATTGAAAAGTTAGAAGAAGTAATGTTGATACAGAGGAGGAAGTTTGGAAAACTTCTTAGAAAAGTAATAAAGAATTGGAAATGGTAAATTGTTCATAAGGAAATTATTTCACTGATTTCTGAACTTTGACAAGTACTCACATTGTTTATGAGGAATAGTGTAAGATCAGTGGGTTAAGCCAATATGCCTAGGGCATATTAATGGATCTTTATCTTCAGAAGTGAGCAAAAGTCTATAGTATATGTACTTATGTTTTGGGGGCATTGACTGAATTATTTACATGTCAACACTCCTGAATAAATTGAGGTGCAATTAGATTTGATACATGAAGAGGATTTAGTAGAAATATTGGTGTATGGAATTAAAGAGTTAAGGAATAAGAAATTTCATTGACTGAAGTTTTGAGGAAAAATCACAAGGTCGAAGAAGCCACTTGGGAGGTTAAAAAAAAAAGGAAGTAATATCTATAAATGTTTGGAACAAGTACACATTAAAAATTTGAGGATGAATTTTCTTAAGGGGAAATTTGTAATATCTCAAATTTTGGCTAGTGACTAAATTGTAAATTTTGAAAGTTTAGGGGGTTAAAGTATAAACCTTGGAAAAGTTTGGGGACTAAAGTGTAAATTTCCCAAACAAGTAATTTTATTCAGTAGAAGAGTGAATCGGATTGAAATAAGTACCTTGATATCGGTTTTAAGAATTAAGATGCAAAAAAAGGTACCAAATTTGGATCGAATGAAATTATTAAGCGTGCTCAAGCTAAGGAAATACAAAGATGGGTGACCTTTGGGAAGGTCCCATAAAAGTATTTCTGATCGATATTTTGGACTCAGTAAAAGTAGAAAATATTCGTATGGATTTCAAATAAAGGATTTCTACGAGAAACCTTATGAAAATTTTCAATAATTATCGGGATAATAAACTGAGTTAAGAAATTTCAGTCTAAGTCTTTATGAAATGAAATTTTTAAGGTTTAAAAGTATCATGTGATAGATAGTGAGTTGTATTGGGTACTTTCAAAGTTTGTAAAAATCTGAGGAAAATTGAAATGGGAATTGAAGTTCAATGACCAAAATGAAAATTCTGAGAGTTTTGTGACCAAAGTATAAACTTTGGGAAAGTTCAGGGACCAAAGTGTAATTTCCAAAAGTTATGTAAGTTAACCCCGTAAATGAATAGTTCGCCCCCAAGAGTGACACTTTCGTGCTACCCAGATTTTTCGTACGAAGCTTATAATAATGGTTATAAAGCTTTAAAGTTCGTAGGAAGAAAATTTGGAAATCGTATTGAGTGAAATTCGAATTTTTGGGTCGAATAAATGCCATAAATAAAAATATAAGATATTTTGGGACATGGCCGGTTGTATTGGAACCAATTTGGTTCAATTTTAATGGAATGGCAATTTTCAAGACTTGTTGTAAATAAAGACTAGTTGGAGGGCAAATTGGACATTTGCCATGGATGGCAATTTTGAAATATTTTGAAACTTTAAGGGCAATTTTGAAAGGCCAATTACACATGGATTTGATCTTGGCCATTGAGTTTTGATGAGATTAACCATTCGATGAAAATGGCATTTTAGTAAATTCACTATTTAAATGAATTTAAAATTCATTTATACTTTACAAGTGGCTTAATTGGATGAAATAACATAGATGAAGACAATTCTTCATCCCAAAAATTCGAAATTTGAGAGGGGAGAAGAGAGAAAAATTTCTAAGTTCGATTCAAGCCTCAAACTCGATTTTTCAGTAATCTTTCGAACTACAAAGTTGTTCTACTCATCAAGCTCTATCTTTTGGTATAAATAATTTGTGGAAAACATGCTTGATTGATGAGAATCTGTATGAGAAGAAATTAGGTTTATGGACTCAATTGAGGGTTTTGAGATTTTATGATTCCATGTTGAAATTCAAGTTGAAATCAAGCTTTTGTGATGTTAAAATCATGTTATTGGGTTGGGATTTAAACTCTACATGTTTTGATTATTATGAATATGATTAGGGTTTATGGATTCAAGTTTGATTTAGGGTTTGTGATGTTGGATAAATGATCTAGTAAGCTTGATTTGTTGTTTGGAAGCAAAACCCTAATTTAAATGTTTAGGGACCAATTCAGCAAGTTTAAAAGTTGAAGGACTAAATCTGATTTTTATGGAATTGGTGTGTATTTATGTTATTATGGATGTTGAAGATATGAAATTGAAGTTAGAATGTAAAACCGATGTTAAATCTGATTTTTAGTTATAATGATGGAATTAAGATAGTAATGTTGATTTGAGGACTAAATTGCAAAGTTAAGAAGATAGAATCCTTATCTTTGCATTTTAGTGGTTATTTCGATTAAGAAGGAAAATTAATGGAAACTATTGTGAATTATTATTTGATGAAGAAGGTGATAAGTTGATGATTTAAAGTAAATAATGGGACTAAATTGACAAATAGCAAAGTAAGGAAAAATTAGTATAAAGTTTGAAGTTATTTATGAAAGTTGTGTAGGAAAACTAGATTTGGCAGTAAGTTTGAAAATTCACCATAAATTCTACAAAAAATGGTTAGATGGTGAATTTTATACCAATGTAAATATTTGTTTGTCTAGTTTCGCCTCCAACAAACGGAAACTCGATTTCAGTTAGAGTAAAAAGATATGAATTTTTAAGTGGTGAAAGGTTAGAAAATAGTATGACAGTCTGTTCCGAAATCAGAACTGGAAATTGAGTTTGAAAATTCGCCATAAATCGTACAAGTTGAATTTGGAATATTAATTTATATGGGTGAAAAGCTTATTGAATCTAGTTTATTTCAAAATAAACAGAATCGAATTCTGAGTTTTAGATTATTTTATAGAAATATTTCTTTGAAGGTAGTGCAAGCTGCCGTAAAATGGGAACTAAGATATTTTGTATCTAATGTTAATTAGCAAGCTTGGAAGAATTATTTGAAGTTCAAAATGGTCATTAGGGACCAAAATGAATTTATAACAGTATATGGAAGGAAGGTAAAAGTTTTGGAAATTTTTGTATATTCAAATGATTAGTTTTGATAGCATGAAGAAAGTATTGTTAGATTTGAATCTAACAAGTGTTATTTATATTTATGTGGTTAATGAAGCCGAACACGAATCAAAGAGGATTCAAGATACTATAAAGGAAAAGATCGAGTAGAATTTAGTGAGGCATACTATTACATGGCCCAGGTGAGTGCATTCTACTTACTCTATTTATGAAATGAGAAAGACTGGTAATCAGTCATTCTCGATTATTAAAAGAAAAGGATTTGAATTTTATTAAATGATTTTGAAATGCTCTATGAATGATTTTCGGCTATGAATTGCCCAATGCATATTTTTACATATTGAAGTGATTATCTTGATCCATTGATATTATCGAAAATGAAGGAAATGTTCATAGTAGTAAATTATTTGAAAGCCCATTGTATAATTATTGAGAGTCTTGGTATATTGGCATGCCAAAGAGGTGGAGTATATTAATATGATATTACTGTCAAGTACAGTAATGAGACAGTGAGATGTGTTCTACGGCTATGACCTATTGGTTAATACTGTTGTTAAGTTACGGCAATGATATAGTGAGTTGTGTTCTACAACAATGACCTATTATTATTATTGATGCCGTTAAGTTACGGTAGTGTTTACAGTGTTACACTGACATTGATACATTGGTATTGATACATTGTTTTATTAATGGCACAACTAAATAGTTGTTGTCGGGCACATGTGCATACTCATCATTGACTCGCATACCATGTATTCTCATCCATAGTACATTGGGCTATATTGAAATTGAAAGTACAATGGATCATATTGATATAACCTGTATTGTATATATATATATATGAATATATGAGATGTTGATTTTTACAAATTACATGACAGAGGAACGACTTGATAAGTCATTCTATACGATTTTAAATTCTTATATGTTATATTCAGTATTTTATTTATTATGAAATTTTTATTAAAATTAAAGTGTTTTACTTTGATTTATAAGTTTTGCCTCACTAAGTTCTACTTAGCGTGTGTTTGTTTCACACGTAGATTAAGATGGGGGATTTGAAGAGGAGTCGAGCATGCTGATCAAGCTTCAATCTGCAAAACATCAGTAAAATATTCTAGCTTATGATAATCTCTAGTGGGCATGTAATTATTTAATTGCTAGTAGAGTATGATGCATTAAATTAGACTAAATGATAGATAAGTAATCGGTTTTGATGATGAATCGTATATGGATAAAGCAAACTAAGGCATTAGCATTGTAAATGTAATAAAGCTAAGGTAGAAAGGATAATTACTTTGCTAATAAGAATAATCGGTAATCGCAGAAAGATTTTAAAGTCAAGAAAAGAGCTTAGATAATCGAATCTAGTTTTCACCCTAAATTGAACTATTGTTTTTAATAATTGCCAAATATATTTTAAAATAATTATTGAAACTAATCTGATCACATAGGTTGTGATTTTAAGAAAGCCGAGAAAGGTTAGATTTACAAACTAAAACTTGTAAATACTTGTACAAATAAATTTAAATAAGAAATTTTATTCAAGAGAATAGTGAATCAGATCGAAATAAGTACCTTGATATCGGTTTTGAGAATTAGGATGCGTAAATAGGTACAATTTGGATCGAATGAAATTATTAAAAGCGTCTTTCGCCGAGGAAATACAAAGATGGGTGACCTTTGGGAAGGTCCCATAAAAGTGTTTCGATCGATATTTTGGACTCAGTAAAAGTAGAAAATATTCGTATGGATTTCAAATAAATGATTTCTACTAGAAACCTTATGTTATGAAGATTTTCAATAATTATCGAATAATAGACTCAATTAAAAAATTTGATTAAGTCTTTATGAAATGAAAGTTTTAAGGTTTAAAAGTATATGTGATAGATAGTGAGTTGTATTGGGTACTTTCAAAGTTTGTAAATCTGAGGAAAATTGAAATGGGAATTGAAGTTCAAGACCAAAATGAAAGTTTTGAAAGTTTTATGGCCAAAGTATAAACTTTGGGAAAGTTCAGACCAAAGTGTAATATTCAAAAGTTATGTAAGTTAACCCCAGAAATGAATAGTTCACCCCAAGAGTGACACTTTCACAAGTACCCGGATTTTTCATACGGCTTATAATAATGGTTATAAAGCTTTAAAGTTCGTAGGAAGAAATTTTGGAAATCGTATTGAGTAAAATTCAAATATTTGGATCGAACAAATGCCATAAATAAAAATATACGATATTTTTTGGGACATGGCGGTGGGTTGGAACTAATTTGGTTCAATTTTAATGGAATGGCAACTTTCAAGACTTGTTGTAAATAAAGACTAGTTGGAGGGCAAATTGGACATTTGCCATGGATGGCATTTTTGAAATATTTTGAAACTTTAAGGGCAATTTTGAAAGGCCAATTACACATGGATATGATCTTGGCCATTGAGTTTTGATGAGGTTAACCATTCGATGAAAAGGGCATTTTAGTGATTCCACCATTTAAATGAATTTAAAATTCATTTATACTTTACAAGTGGCTTAATTGGATGAAATAACATAGATGAAGACAATTCTTCATCCCAAAAATTCGAAATTTGAGAGGGGAGAAGAAAGAAAATTTTTCTAAGTTCGATTCAAGCCTCAAACTCAATTTTCAGGTAATCTTTCGAACTACAAAGTTGTTCTACTCATCAAGCTCTATCTTTTGGTGTAAATAATTTTTGGAAAACATGCTTGATTGATGAGAATTTTGTATGAGAAGAAATTAGGGTTTATGGACTCAATTGGGGGTTTTAAGATTTTATGATTCCATGTTGAAATTCAAGTTGAAATCAAGTTTTTGTGATGTTAAAATCATGTTATTGAGTTGGGATTTAAACTCTACATGTTTTGATTATTATGAAGATGATTAGGGTTTATGGATTCAAGTTTGATTTTGGGTTTGTGATGCTGGATAAATGATCTAGTAAGCTTGATTTGTTGTTTGGAAGCAAAACCCTAATTTAAATGTTTAGGGGCCAATTCAGCAAGTTTAAAAGTTGAAGGACTAAATCTGATTTTTATGGAATTGGTGTGTATTTATGTTATTAGGGATGTTGAAGATATGAAATTGAAGTTAGAATGCAAAACCGATGTTAAATCGAGTTAGTGACTATTTTGACAAATTGTCAAAGTTAAGTGACCAATTCGGAAATAAGGTTTTAGAGATGGAGTAAATCTTATTTTTAGTTATAATGATGGAATTAAGATAGTAATGTTGATTTGAGGACTAAATTGCAAAGTTAAGAAGATAGAATCCTTATCTTTGCATTTTAGTAACTATTTTCATTTAAGAAGGAAAATTAAGGGAAACTATTGTGAATAATTATTTGATGAAGAAGGTGATAAATTGATGATTTAAAGTAAATAATGGGACTAAATTGACAAATAGCAAAGTAAGGAAAAATTAGTATAAAGTTTGAAGTTATTTATGGAAGTTGTGTAGGAAAACTAGATTTGGCAAAGAAGTTTGAAAATTCACCATAAATTCTACAAAAATGGTTAGATGGTGAATTTGTTACCGATGTAAATATTTGTTTGTCTAGTTTTGCCTCAATAAACGGAAACTGATTTCGATTTCCGAAAAAAGATATGAATTTTTAAGTGGTGAAAGGTCAAAAACAAGATGGCAGTCTGTTCAAATCAGCGTGGAAATTGACTTTGAAAATTCGCCATAAATCGCAAGTTTAATTTGGGCTATTAATTTATATGGGTGAAAAGCTTATTGAATCTAGTTTATTTTAGAACAAACAAAATCAAATTCAGAGTTTTAGATTATTTTATAGAAATATTTCTTTGAAGGTAGTGCAAGCTGCCAAAAAAAATGGAACTAAGATATTTTGTATCTAATGTTAATTAGCAAGCTTGGAAGAATTATTTGAAGTTCAAAATGGTCATTAGGGACCAAAAATGAATTTAGAACAGTATATGGAAGGAAGGGAAAAGTTTTGGAAATTTTTGTATATTCGAATGATTAGTTTTGATAGCAATGAAGAAAGTATTGATAGATTTGAATCTAACAAGTGTTATTTATATTTATGAGGTTAATGAAGCGAACACGAATCAAAGAGGATTCAAGATACTAGAAAAGAAAAGATCGAGTAGAATTTAGTGAGGCATACTATTACATGGCCCAGGTGAGTGCATTCTACTTACTCTATTTATGAAATAAGAAAGACTGGTAATAAGTCATTCTCGATTATTAAAAGAAAAAGATTTGAATTTTGTTAAATGATTTTGAAATGGTCTATGAATGATTTTTGGGTATGAATTGCCCAATGCATATTTTTACATTTTGAAGTGATTATCTTGATCCGTTGATATTATCGAAAATGAATGAAATGTTCATAGTAGTAAATTATTTGAAAGCGTATATTGGCATGCCAAAGAGGTGGAGTATATTAATATGATATTACCACAAGTACAATAATGAGACAGTGAGTCGTATTCTACGGCTATGACCTATTGGTTATCTACTTTGTTAAGTTACGGCAGTGATATAGTATATTGTGTTCTACAACAATGACCTATTATTATTATTGATGTCGTTAAGTTCTGATGTAGTGTTTACAGTGTTACACTGACATTGATACATTGGTATTGATACATTGGTATTGATACATTGATATCAATACATCGATACATCGATACATTGTTTTATTAATGGCACAACTAAGTAGTTGTTGTCGGGCACATGTGCATACTCATCATTGACTCGTATACCATGTATTCTCATCCATAGTACATTGGGCTATATTGAAATTGAAAGTACAATGGATCGTATTGATACGGCAGTGATATAGTGTGTTGTGTTCTACAACAATGACCTATTATTATTATTGATGCCGTTAAGTTACGGTAGTGTTTACAGTGTTACACTGACATTGATACATTGGTATTGATACATTGATATCAATACATCGATACATTGATACATTGTTTTATTAATGGCACAACTAAATAGTTGTTGTCGGGCACATGTGCATACTCATCATTGACTCGCATACCATGTATTCTCATCCATAGTACATTGGGCTATATTGAAATTGAAAGTACAATGGATCGTATTGATATAACCTATATTGTATATATATATATGAATATATGAGATGTTGATTTTTACAGGTTACGACAGAGGAACGACTTCGATAAGTTATTCTATACGATTTTAAATTCTTATATGTTATATTCAGTATTTTATTTATTATAAAATTTTTATTAAAATTAAAGTGTTTTACTTTGATTTATAAGTTTTGCCTCGCTAAGTTCGTACTTAGTGTGTGCTTGTTTCACACGTAGATTAAGATGGAGGATTTGAAGAGGAGTCGAGCATGCTGATCAAGCTTTAATCTGCAAAACATCAGTAAGATATTCTAACTTATGATAATCTCTAGTGGGCATGTAACTATTTAATTGCTAGTAAAGTATGATGCATTAAATTAGACTAAATGATAGATAAGTAATCAGTTTTGATGATGAATCGTATATGGATAAAGCAAAATAAGGCATTAGCATTGTAACAGAATAAAGCTAAGGTAGAAAGGATAATTACTTTGCTAATAAGAATAATCGGTAATCGCGTAAAGATTTTAAAGTCAAGAAAGGGCCTAAATAGCGAATCTAGTTTTCACCCTGAATTGAACTATTATTTTTAATAATTGCCAAATATATTTTAAAATAATTAGTTCAGGGTTGAAACTAGCTAACTCCACATAGGTTGTGATTTCAAGAAAGCCGAGAAAGGGTTAGATTTACAAACTAAAATTTGTAAATACTTGTACAAATAAATTTATAAGTCAAGATTTCTTTAAACGACTCCGTGACATCTTTAATGTATATTTGATTTATGAGTATACGTTAAGGGTGTTACATTTAATGGTATTAGAGCAAAGGTTTAGCCGATTCTGGATGCTAAACCGAGTATGATATGATTTTTATTAGTAAATACATGCCCTTAGGATGTCATATTACTGATGTACTGATCGTATGACTTGATGCTGCTCCTCATTAGTATAAGGTGAAATGATATTAGAATAAGAAAAGTAAAACGATAATGGATTTCGTCAGTTGATGAATCTTAGAGGTTAAGAAAGGACCCATAAAGGATATGATACAGTAATTATAAGATACTGGATACAAAGGAGTAAGAAGAAGAAGTATCTTTACTTTAGAAATATATATGTTTGAAGATAACAATGTAACTAGATGCCGCAGATGTAATCAGCGATATACTCAAGATAAATTAAGGATTGAAGTTATGATGGAAATAACTCAGTGGTATCTTATTATAAGATGTTTGTCTTTGTCAAGACACATAAAGGAGAGTTGGAAAGTTAAGTAATGATACTACTGAGATGATTAGAAAAGAAACTAAGAAATAAATTGATCTCAGAAAGAGATTATATTTGAAGCTCAAAAAGAAGATGTTAGGTATGAATCAGTCGAGGTTTTAACTTCCTAAGCATCAGTATATAATAAAGCATTGATTGTGAAAAAATTTAAGTTTTGGGAACCTTAAAGGTTATGATGAAAGAGGATTTATAACTGCTTATTTGAAGACGAAAAATGACAAAACTTCTATAGAAGATTTGAGATGTATTAATATTGAAAAGTTAGAAGAAGTAATGTTGATACAGAGGAGGAAGTTTGGAAAACTTCTTAGAAAAGTAATAAAGAATTGGAAATGGTAAATTGTTCATAAGGAAATTATTTCACTGATTTCTGAACTTTGACAAGTACTCACATTGTTTATGAGGAATAGTGTAAGATCAGTGGGTTAAGCCAATATGCCTAGGGCATATTAATGGATCTTTATCTTGAAGTGTGAGCAAAAGTCTATAGTATATGTACTTATGTTTTGGGGGCATTGATGAATTATTTACATATGTCAACACTCCTGAATAAATTGAGGTGCAATTAGATTTGATACATGAAGAGGATTTAGTAGAAATATTGGTGTATGGAATTAAAGAGTTAAGGAATAAGAAATTTCATTGACTGAAGTTTTGAGGAAAAATCACAAGGTCGAAGAAGCCACTTGGGAGGTTAAAAAAAAAAAAAAAGTAATATCTATAAATGTTTGGAACAAGTACACATTAAAAATTTGAGGATGAATTTTCTTAAGGGGAAATTTGTAATATCTCAAATTTTGGCTAGTGACTAAATTGTAAATTTTGAAAGTTTAGGGGGTTAAAGTATAAACCTTGGAAAAGTTTGGGGACTAAAGTGTAAATTTCCCAAACAAGTAATTTTATTCAGTAGAAGAGTGAATCGGATTGAAATAAGTACCTTGATATCGGTTTTAAGAATTAAGATGCAAAAAAAGGTACCAAATTTGGATCGAATGAAATTATTAAAATCGTCTTTCAAGCTAAGAAATACAAAGATGGGTGACCTTTGGGAAGGTCCCATAAAAGTATTTCTGATCGATATTTTGGACTCAGTAAAAGTAGAAAATATTCGTATGGATTTCAAATAAAGGATTTCTACGAGAAACCTTATGAAAATTTTCAATAATTATCGGGATAATAAACTGAGTTAAGAAATTTCAGTCTAAGTCTTTATGAAATGAAATTTTTAAGGTTTAAAAGTATCATGTGATAGATAGTGAGTTGTATTGGGTACTTTCAAAGTTTGTAAAAATCTGAGGAAAATTGAAATGGGAATTGAAGTTCAATGACCAAAATGAAAATTCTGAGAGTTTTGTGACCAAAGTATAAACTTTGGGAAAGTTCAGGGACCAAAGTGTAATTTCCAAAAGTTATGTAAGTTAACCCCGTAAATGAATAGTTCGCCCCCAAGAGTGACACTTTCGTGCTACCCAGATTTTTCGTACGAAGCTTATAATAATGGTTATAAAGCTTTAAAGTTCGTAGGAAGAAAATTTGGAAATCGTATTGAGTGAAATTCAATTTTTTGGTCGAATAAATGCCATAAATAAAAATATAAGATATTTTGGGACATGGCCGGTTGTATTGGAACCAATTTGGTTCAATTTTAATGGAATGGCAATTTTCAAGACTTGTTGTAAATAAAGACTAGTTGGAGGGCAAATTGGACATTTGCCATGGATGGCAATTTTGAAATATTTTGAAACTTTAAGGGCAATTTTGAAAGGCCAATTACACATGGATTTGATCTTGGCCATTGAGTTTTGATGAGATTAACCATTCGATGAAAATGGCATTTTAGTAAATTCACTATTTAAATGAATTTAAAATTCATTTATACTTTACAAGTGGCTTAATTGGATGAAATAACATAGATGAAGACAATTCTTCATCCCAAAAATTCGAAATTTGAGAGGGGAGAAGAGAGAAAAAATTTCTAAGTTCGATTCAAGCCTCGAAACTCGATTTTCAGGTAATCTTTCGAACTACAAAGTTGTTCTACTCATCAAGCTCTATCTTTTGGTATAAATAATTTGTGGAAAACATGCTTGATTGATGAGAATCTGTATGAGAAGA
Organism: Hibiscus mutabilis; assembly: GCA_019671005.1. Lineage (NCBI taxonomy): Eukaryota > Viridiplantae > Streptophyta > Magnoliopsida > Malvales > Malvaceae > Hibiscus > Hibiscus mutabilis. Next base: position 5,316,127 of record CM033720.1, read on the forward strand.
AATTAGGGTTTATGGACTCAATTGAGGGTTTTGAGATTTTATGATTCCATGTTGAAATTCAAGTTGAAATCAAGCTTTTGTGATGTTAAAATCATGTTATTGGGTTGGGATTTAAACTCTACATGTTTTGATTATTATGAATATGATTAGGGTTTATGGATTCAAGTTTGATTTAGGGTTTGTGATGTTGGATAAATGATCTAGTAAGCTTGATTTGTTGTTTGGAAGCAAAACCCTAATTTAAATGTTTAGGGACCAATTCAGCAAGTTTAAAAGTTGAAGGACTAAATCTGATTTTTATGGAATTGGTGTGTATTTATGTTATTATGGATGTTGAAGATATGAAATTGAAGTTAGAATGTAAAACCGATGTTAAATCTGATTTTTAGTTATAATGATGGAATTAAGATAGTAATGTTGATTTGAGGACTAAATTGCAAAGTTAAGAAGATAGAATCCTTATCTTTGCATTTTAGTGGTTATTTCGATTAAGAAGGAAAATTAATGGAAACTATTGTGAATTATTATTTGATGAAGAAGGTGATAAGTTGATGATTTAAAGTAAATAATGGGACTAAATTGACAAATAGCAAAGTAAGGAAAAATTAGTATAAAGTTTGAAGTTATTTATGAAAGTTGTGTAGGAAAACTAGATTTGGCAGTAAGTTTGAAAATTCACCATAAATTCTACAAAAAATGGTTAGATGGTGAATTTTATACCAATGTAAATATTTGTTTGTCTAGTTTCGCCTCCAACAAACGGAAACTGATTTCGAGTTCCGAGTAAAAAGATATGAATTTTTAAGTGGTGAAAGGTTAGAAAATAGTATGACAGTCTGTTCCGAAATCAGAACTGGAAATTGAGTTTGAAAATTCGCCATAAATCGTACAAGTTGAATTTGGAATATTAATTTATATGGGTGAAAAGCTTATTGAATCTAGTTTATTTCAAAATAAACAGAATCGAATTCTGAGTTTTAGATTATTTTATAGAAATATTTCTTTGAAGGTAGTGCAAGCTGCCAGAAAATGGGAACTAAGATATTTTGTATCTAATGTTAATTAGCAAGCTTGGAAGAATTATTTGAAGTTCAAAATGGTCATTAGGGACCAAAAATGAATTTATAACAGTATATGGAAGGAAGGTAAAAGTTTTGGAAATTTTTGTATATTCAAATGATTAGTTTTGATAGCATGAAGAAAGTATTGTTAGATTTGAATCTAACAAGTGTTATTTATATTTATGTGGTTAATGAAGCCGAACACGAATCAAAGAGGATTCAAGATACTATAAAGGAAAAGATCGAGTAGAATTTAGTGAGGCATACTATTACATGGCCCAGGTGAGTGCATTCTACTTACTCTATTTATGAAATGAGAAAGACTGGTAATCAGTCATTCTCGATTATTAAAAGAAAAGGATTTGAATTTTATTAAATGATTTTGAAATGCTCTATGAATGATTTTCGGCTATGAATTGCCCAATGCATATTTTTACATATTGAAGTGATTATCTTGATCCATTGATATTATCGAAAATGAAGGAAATGTTCATAGTAGTAAATTATTTGAAAGCCCATTGTATAATTATTGAGAGTCTTGGTATATTGGCATGCCAAAGAGGTGGAGTATATTAATATGATATTACTGTCAAGTACAGTAATGAGACAGTGAGATGTGTTCTACGGCTATGACCTATTGGTTAATACTGTTGTTAAGTTACGGCAATGATATAGTGAGTTGTGTTCTACAACAATGACCTATTATTATTATTGATGCCGTTAAGTTACGGTAGTGTTTACAGTGTTACACTGACATTGATACATTGGTATTGATACATTGTTTTATTAATGGCACAACTAAATAGTTGTTGTCGGGCACATGTGCATACTCATCATTGACTCGCATACCATGTATTCTCATCCATAGTACATTGGGCTATATTGAAATTGAAAGTACAATGGATCATATTGATATAACCTGTATTGTATATATATATATATGAATATATGAGATGTTGATTTTTACAGGTTACATGACAGAGGAACGACTTCGATAAGTCATTCTATACGATTTTAAATTCTTATATGTTATATTCAGTATTTTATTTATTATGAAATTTTTATTAAAATTAAAGTGTTTTACTTTGATTTATAAGTTTTGCCTCACTAAGTTCTACTTAGCGTGTGTTTGTTTCACACGTAGATTAAGATGGGGGATTTGAAGAGGAGTCGAGCATGCTGATCAAGCTTCAATCTGCAAAACATCAGTAAAATATTCTAGCTTATGATAATCTCTAGTGGGCATGTAATTATTTAATTGCTAGTAGAGTATGATGCATTAAATTAGACTAAATGATAGATAAGTAATCAGTTTTGATGATGAATCGTATATGGATAAAGCAAACTAAGGCATTAGCATTGTAACAGAATAAAGCTAAGGTAGAAAGGATAATTACTTTGCTAATAAGAATAATCGGTAATCGCGTAAAGATTTTAAAGTCAAGAAAAGAGCTTAGATAACGAATCTAGTTTTCACCCTAAATTGAACTATTGTTTTTAATAATTGCCAAATATATTTTAAAATAATTAGTTCAGGGTTGAAACTAACTGACTGCACATAGGTTGTGATTTTAAGAAAGCCGAGAAAGGGTTAGATTTACAAACTAAAACTTGTAAATACTTGTACAAATAAATTTATAAGTCAAGATTTCTTTAAACGGCTCCGTAACATCTTTAATGTATATTTGATTTACGAGTATGCGTTAAGGATGTTACATACAGATTCAAAATATTTGTTAAATAAAATATTTATTTCATTACAAAAAGTACATTTGTCACAATTTAATCCTCTCTACATATTTCGTTCCTAAGCCTCTCTTCCCCGATCCACTACCTCTCGGTCACCACTGCTGTCGACCACCATCCTGAATCCCTATACCAAAAGAAGTTAAATACGAAACATACAAAAATATTATCAGCAACAAAAAAACAAACAAAATATTAGCAATGCTAAAACAAGTTAATAGCGGTTTCATACAGTTAAAACAATCAATATGCCTTCTCCTCACATGAATCAAGAGTCCTCTCATTATTCCCCCAAAGCTATACTGTTGAAACTTAAGAAATTCCATCATCTACAGAAACGTTGAGCAATATAATACAATGCTCCTGAGATACTTATACTTGAGATTGATGCTCCAATTTACTTTGCTAGTGCAAGCTACTTAAGAGAAAGATACTTGGATTTGATTAAAACAGTAAGTACCATATCCATTTTAATCAGACATCTTAATTTGATTAAAATGGATTGTTGATCTTATCAGGATCTAAAGGTGGATTAATGAAGAGGAAGACATGCTGAAATCTGCAGGGGAAACAAGCTTACAGTATGTTATACTTTATATGAGCGATGAGAGCTTTATCGATCCAGCAAGAATGCAACATACATATTATTTGTAACATTAAAGAATAAAAAAGTTATAGAGAACCTAACAGGGATTACAAAGAAGAATACAAAGAAGAGCAAACATAAATAAAAAGTAAGAGAATCAAGAGAATTATGATGATAGATCAATGTAAAGACAGATTGAGTTTAACAACCTTCGAAACAAGGATGAAGAAAGAAAAAAGGATCAAGTTTATTTTTTAATAAATAATCGATTTTTATCTCAATTACACTGAGCTTTAAAAGCATGGGTGGACCTTATTTCTTATAGCTTAGGCTCAGTAGTAGCATCCACCAACTGCAGTATGATAGTAGAGTGAAAACAAGGTCAATAACACAGTTTTTGCCTACCAACTCAGTAGTAAGCTGAGCATCCAAAGTATATGATTATGTTTCATTCACACTTTTTACTTTCCTACAAAATGTATCAAGCAAACTATGAATGAGAGACATTATAATTCTGAACCATTTTTGCCTACGAAAAATATATTTTTCCTCCATTATTTTTATCTAGTATAAGACTAAACCATATATTAGTCAAAGCTAACACACTAGAATCGAGACAATACGAAATGATATTACTTTAACATCACAATAATGAAAGGCATGTTAAGGTGCACTTCACAATAAAGGTATACATTAAAGCACAAGTCTATTTTGGAGACAAAGTTAGTACAATTTTTTGAATGGAAAAAGAATGACTTCCACTAAATTAACTACAAAAATTAAACCTACTGTAACTTGTAAAAGATAATCCACTTTTACTGAGAATAGAAATTCATATTAGGACTACAAATACAAAGTATGAACCGTAAAGTGCACCTGAAATGATGGTCTTTAACTTGCAATGCCCGAGCAAATCAACTTATTTACGAACTTTTGTTTGCAAGCTATATTATTTGAACCCACCAATATCATTAAGCTATTCTATGTATTTTTGTAGCTTAAACTAATTGTGAACAGCTTAATTATAAGTAAAATAAGGTAAACTGTTTAGGGAGAATACCCTAAGTCTAAACCCTATGTTCCCAAAAAAATCCGATACGCAGGTTTATTTTTCCATAATTCATAAGATTAAGTAAAAATTAGTCAACAAGGATTTTGCATCGCAAGCAAAAAATTCGTAAAACTTGGATTAAAAGGATTAACTAGTAGAGAAAAAGAACAAACGAAAATGGATAAGATAGAGATTGCTTACCGAGCAGCTGAACTGGAGCGGTGAAGAGTTGAAGACTTTGGGTATAAATCATTTAGAAATGAAAGAATGGAAGAGATACTGAATGAGTTGGACTGAGGAGATGGGAATAGCGCTGGAATGAGAGGGTGGAGAGGTATGATATCGTTGTAGGAATTAGGGATTTTGGGTGTAATTTGATTTGGGGTGAGGGAGAGTGTCGACAGAATAAATGATTTCTACTTATTGTGGCGTTTATAAAAACAAACGCCGCTAAAAGTAACTTTTAGCGGCGTTTTTTTTAAAACGCCACTAAAGTATAAGTTTTTGTGGCATTTTACCACAAACGCCGCAAGTTTTTTTCTTTTTGTGGCATTTTTTGTTTAAACGCCGCGATATATAAACAATTAGCGTCGCAAAAAGTGCCGCTATATACCTGATGCGGTGTAGTGTATGTACTATTGTCTTGATTGTGAAACCTTCATTTTTTGCCTTTTATCATACCCTTACCCAAGCCCCGTTACAACCTTTGTAAAGACCATTTGATTTTTTTGCATCACATTCATATGCAGTGGTGGAGATTTGATTCATTTGCAAGCTTATGGTAATTTTGTGCTATATTTTGATCTTGAGAGTTAAATGCACCCTAAACACTTTGAGAGTATTAAGTGAAACCATGCGAGGGTATTAAGTCTTGTTGCATTTGATATTGGTAGATTGACGAGATGTTTGACTTTTATTGTAAAATTTATCCTATGAATTTCCATTCTCTTAATTGTCATTGTGATTTAAATCCTTGACGTATGCTTAACTTTATTAGCATTCTGGGATATTAAACGATATAAAAAGAAATTTGATAGGAGAAGTGTTGTTGAATTGAGGTATGCTCGAGGACAAGTGTGAAATATGTGTAGGAAAATTTGATAGTTGATAATTATATACACCTTATTATAATGTGCTTAATTCTGGAAATTATGTTTGTTTTGATTTAGGATGCAAAGAAAAAGATTATAAATGAATTCTCCAAGTGAGGGAAGAATATAATGTTGATCGTGTCACATGACTTGAGGGAATGAACAACAAAATTTTGTTGGGGCATGAAGATTGATTTAATACTTCAAAGGCAGAAATTAAGAAGAAAATTCTAAAAAGAATTTCCTGCATCTATGCATATCCATTAATCATGATGTAATACCCGAATTTTGACCGGACTATATATATAAATAAATAGATAAATTCAAAGAAATAAAATAACCCATAAACATAGTCCAAATGTCTAATTACATATACAAGTCCTAATTACAAAATCCCTAAATATATTAAAGCCCAAAATCCCATTACAATTCTTTTTTTTTACCCATCTACAACCCAATTCAGGTAAAAAAAGGCCCAACAAACACACTTGTTTTTTTCTCCCGCCTAATTGACCACTTGGCACTCGAATATTGGTTCGTTCAGGGTTCACTTGGATTGAAGCCCTCTCCCTGCTAGTTGTCAACAGCTAACAGCCCCTGACGTCAGACTGGCCTCTGCTATAAATAGAGAAAGAGAAATTAAATTTATTTAATAATGGTAGCAATAATTACGGGAAATAATTGCAATAGTAAAGGAGGAGAGAAAGAAAGTTAAGCAGCCATACCAGAGGAGCTCATGAGTCACCGAAAAAGACGACTGGACCGTCGTTGAATCTCGCCAACGTCATTGGAAGGTAGTTTTCTACCTTTTCTTTTATTCATGCAAATAAAAAGAAAAAACATTAATTATAGTTTTTTAAAAATATAATAATAAACAAAAACATAAAAATAAAAGTTAGGACGGCTGAAGTTTATTTCTGGTCGTTGGTAAGGTTCGAAGAGGCTGTTGGAGTTGAAAACGAGTGGAAAGGAGGGGAAGTTGGGTGGTTCTATCGAACTGGGCTTAGAACTAGGTTTAGGGTTCGAAAACAAATTTTTTTAGGAGTTTTAGGGTTTTGGAAGATGGTAGATGGTGGCCGAAAATTTCCCCACAGTGGCCAAAAATCACACCACGACGGCCGACGAATAGGATAGGGTAGTCGGAGGTTGGTGGTTTTGGATATAAGGGCGGAGTGCACGGCGAAAAGTGGCTGTAGTTCATCGTGTTAATATGTTTTCGGATGAACACGAATGAACATTCATCCGACAAAAGGGTGTTTTGATCTGTTTTGAGAGGGTTTCTGGTTTAATTTGTGTTTGAATTCAGAGGATTTTGAGAGAGAGAGAAAATGAGGAGAGATAGAGAGGAATTATTCAAATGGTCGAGTTGGCCCGACTTAGGAGAATATATACACTGAGTGGAACGATGCCGTTTTGGCATCGGGTCAGGGGAGATCCGCGTGTAGCACCCGGGTCAGGTAGAAAGATCTGCGCCCTACTTCTGGGTTTTCAGAGTTTTGTCCTGAAGTTTTGTAATTTTTTTAATTTGGTCCTTTTAGTGAATAAAATCAAGTTTTCAGTTTTCAATTTGTTTAATTAAGTCCTAAATTTAATTGTTTAATTTAATTTTAGTGCTTTGATTAATGTGTGTGATGCATGTTTTTAAATTGTGCATGTAGTTTTAATGATTAGACAATTTAATCACCTAGTTTAAATCAATTGTTAGAGCCTTAGATTTAGGTTCTTTAATTAAATAATAAATTAGGAAAGACATTGTAGATAACTACATGCATATTAAATAGAAACTTTAGGGTTCAAATTTGGATGGTGTTCCATTGCTTGCAATGGGGTGTTATCTCAACATTGACCTTAAAGTGATATATTTAATATACATTTTCACCTATAATTAAATAACGATTTAGTTAATTAGAGCCTTAATTAGGTTAGCACTTTAATTAATTAGGAATATTATTAATTTAAGGGCTTTAATTTATGGACGATGTTCAACAATTGACATTTTCTCATGAAGGCCTTTAAATTAATTAATATTCATAGTTTAAATAATTAATTAATTAGAGCTATATTAAGTTAGTACTTAAAATAAACAAGACAATAATAAATCATACATTTTAAACTTTTTATGTTAGAAATTCATTTTTTAAGTATGAATAGCGGTGCCACTTAATGGGGTGCTTTTAATCTCATATTTGAATAAAATGAATTTCCTTATAAAAGGAATATCTGCATTTGAAATTTAAATTCATTTAATAACTATGGAATAAATTAAATTCAAATAATTATTCGAAAAGCCAAAATACCCTGAAAAATTAAGATACCGATAACGGGCGTTTGTAGGGGTGCTAATCCTTCCCCATACGTAACCGACTCTCGAATCTCTGGTTTGTTTTGACGGTGTCCGGTCTACCTCAAAGTGATCGGTGGCGACTACAATTGTTTTTCAAAAGGAAATTCAGGATAAGTTTAATTAAAATGAAATGATTTAAAATTTAATATGAAAACTTAAGTTTTCAAATTTTAAAAATGGATTAAAAAGGGTCAAAACCCTAATTTTTCAAAAAAAAACAATCGTCATGCTATTTTTACACACAATTTCACAAAAATGGTCACGAGACATGAGTTTACATGATTGTACGCATCTTTGCATCACATAGCATGCCCATGAATCATCTTAACCATAATATTATCATAAGCATTCATACAGGAAGTCAAGCAAGCAAAAATCCAAGAAGGCGACTTCGAAAATAATTTCATGTATCTTTGGATCGACTAGGAAAACACGCAGTTGCGTGTCATCTACGTTTTTCTTAAAACGAAGATTTCTTAATTTTATCCTTTCTTGATGATGTTTTTTTTAAAACCAAAAGTATTTCTTAGTTCTATCCTTCTTAAGGATGTTTTTCTTAAAACACAAAAGAATTTCTTAATTTTATCTCTACTTGAAGGATGTTTTTCTTAAAACAAAAAAGAATTTCTTAATTCTATCCTTGCTTAAGGATATTTTTCTTAAAACCAAAAGTATTTCTTAATTCTATCTTTCTAGGATGTTTTTCTTAAAACACAAAAGAATTTCTTAATTCTATCATTTTCTTAAGGATGTTTTTCTTAAAATGCAAAAAAAAATCTTAATAACATCTTTGCTTGAAGGATGTTTTTCTTAAAACACACAAGAATTTCTTAATTCTATCCTTTTTTAAGGAAGTTTTTTTTAAAACGCAAAAGAATTTCTTAATTCTATCTCTGCTTGAAGGATGTTTTTCTTAAAACTCAAAAGAATTTTTTAATTTTATCCTTGCTTAAGGATGTTTTTCTTAAAACCAAAAGAATTTCTTAATTCTATCATTTCTTAAGGATGCTTTTCTTTATGCTCCTTGGGTTCGAAGAAGCAAAGAATTAGACAGTAGAGATGGTCATTCGTGATTATTTCGTCAACCAAGAGTGCGAGATCACTGGATTGAGTGAGCAAATATGCAAAGATCAGATAAAACGAGAGTTGAAAACTTTTTCTTACCATATAATAGATCATGCAATCATGGGTTAGGCATCCCTAGGATCATGCAAACTCATCACAGTATTTTGACAGGAATATAAGACGTCTCATTTTCAAAAGGAGGAATAGGTGCATGACACTCCATCCCACTTCGTTTTCCAACATGAGCAGTAGGCGAACGATATCCTATCGCTTAGGCACTGTTTTCAATTGAAGTAATAGGCGAACGACACTCTATCACTTCAAGAAGAAGACATCCCATTTTTAGAAGGAGGAATAGGTGGACGACACCCTATGCCACTTTATTTTTCAGTAGGAGCAGTAGGCGAATGACACCCTATCATTTCATCACCTTTTTAAATAGAGTAATAGGCAAACGACACCCTATCACTTTAGGGACAAGACACCCTGCATCATTTCTAGAAGGAGCAATAGGCGCGAGATACCCTATATTCTTTCAGGGGCAATACACCCCGCATCGCTTCAGAGAAGCATCCATTCTTTTCAGCTCGAAGTCCTCAAGTTTGAATGATCAAAGTTTTTTTTGACTACTCAGGTTTGAAGGAGTGGAGCCTCGTTTGTCTTCTTCAGGTTCAAAAAAGCAGATCATCCTTTCTTTTCAACTCGACATCCTCAGGTTTGAAGGATCAGAGTTTCTTTTTGCTACCTTGGTTTGAAGGAGCGAGATTCATCATTGTTCTCCGTAGAAGAGCGAGAGCAAACCCTAAAAACTGATTTACAGTTCGGCCGAATAAAATCAATGCCTTTTGTTCTTTGCCCTATTCCTGTTTTACCGGAATGGGCAGTTGTAGTCGCCTAATTTTACCCGGCCATACAAGGAAATAGTAGAACAAAAAGGAAAGAGATCAATGACCAAATCAAACCAAAAAGAAAGAAATCAGTCAGCAAATCAAATAAAAAAGTGAGGAAATCAGTCAAACCAATCAAGCAAATCGGGAAAGAAATCGATCAAGCAAATTGAATCAAGCCAATCATGGAAACCAGTCAGTAGGAAATTAGGGATTTTATTTCTCATTATAATTTTGGTGTGAAATTGGCTATATAAAGCCCGAGCATCTCATTGTAAAATAGAGATTTTTCTTACACAGACAGAGCATTGTAATAACGATGACATACACAAAGCATTCTAGAGAGAAATAAAAAGTAAAAGTTTTTCAGCATTTTTTTGTTCAAGATTTTACTTTTACTTTTGCTTTAAAATAGTGAAGATCCAAGGCGTTACGATGTGTAAAACCCCGTCCGTTCTAATTTAGTAATATATCTAACCCTTCTTTTTATTTAGCCCCTTCGTTTAGTTTCTTTTCGATTTTTTTGCACCTTTATTTTCATATTTTACATTTCGTGCATTTCATTGTTATTTAACTTTAAACCTTTAAATTCTGCTTCCCCTTTTCTTCCCCACGTTAATTTTGCTTTCTCGAACTCATGCATTAGCTTTTTATTTGACTTTTCATATTATATCATACATTTAATGCATACGTACATATCAATTTTTACTTCTTGCAATATATATGTATATATACGTATAGTAACTTTTATATTATATTTATATGTATAGTAATATTTTTATGGTAATATATATATTCTTTTTATATACATTTTAAATAACTTTGTTTTACCTTATTTACACATATACATATATAACTTATTCATAGTTGTGTATTTGTGTCATGTTCTTTTATTTATGTATCAAGCATATATAAACATATTATTTTTTCTAATATATTTATGTATAGCCTTTTTATATTATCTATTATGTTTTATATCATCATATATTGATTTATATATTATTCTCGGTAAGTTTATATTATTTTTATTTACTAAAAATTGCATTTTTGGCGTGACATTTTATTTAATATTTGTGTCATTTTTCTGTATGCCTTATTTTTTATTTTGGACATTATGCATCTCGAACATATAAATTGTTAATGCAGTGTTCCACCCAAAGGGGATAAACTAGGTTAGCGCCAGAAGTGTTGGCGGTGATTATTTGTTTATTCCCCGAGTGGTGAGTCATTAAAATAAATTCACATTCATAAATGGATAATAATTTAAATTTTACACGAACTTGCAAATTTCGACATTAAGACTGTTTGTAATCGATTAGGTACCAATTTTGGGCGGTGTAGGGGTGCTCATCCTTCCCCACACGTAACCGACTCCGGACCCGATTTTTTGTTTTCGCATATCAAAATTGTTATTTTAATAAAAATAAAATATTTTATTAAAATAACTTGTTTTAGGTGATCCAATCACACCTCGAAAAAGATTGGTGTCGACTCCGTTGTTTTTTTATTTCGAGCTTGAAAAAGCTACGACAACTATCAAACTAGATTGTTTGAGAATGTGACTTAATTATCAAAAAGTAAATTTCAATTGTCAAAAACTCAATTAATTACCAAACCAGTTTTAGGGTGTTACATTATAATTATTGATTTTGAGTAAAACGTGAATTTAGGTTGGGTAAATTTCGAAACGCAGAGCAAAATTTTGATACTTGTCATGAAACGTGTTCATCCTGGGAAGATCAAACCCCATGCAACAATTTAAGTTGCAACCTGAAATATTATCCAAAATTATAACAATTTAGATAACCTAAAATGTTAGCAATACATATAATATTTTAAGTTGAAACCTAAAATGTTACTTCTTTGATCCATAATATCAACCTCATCCCACTATGTACTCTTTAGTTTGTACAAAAATAAAAAAATTAATATATATATATATATTCATATTTTTATATATTTTTTAAATGAAATTTTGTTATGTGTTTTCTGATACTTCTATAGCGTTCGATATATTTTAAAATTTTTGAATAATTGTCAAATTAATAGATGTAAAAAAAATTAAGGGCTAAGTATATTATTATACTGTTTAATAAATGTCATGTCATCATTTTTATGATATAGTTATCAAATAGTAATAATTAATAACATTGATGACTAAATTAAAAAAATTGTAGTTGAATAACTCAAAAAGCAACAACATGATGTCAACAACCTTTAGAGCAAGTGGTTAAAAGTTTCCAGTTAACACCTTCCTCTCCCCTAGGTTGTGGGTTCTAGACTCATTAAGAGCAAATTTCTCCTTCCCCTCCATCTAAGTATAAATTATTCAAAAAAAAAAACAAGCCAAGTTTGAATTTTTCAAAAATTAAATTTTCATGTTTTACAATTTAATTCTTGATTTTCTTGTTTCTTCAATTCATCATTCGCTATAAGTTCACGCAAACATGCTCCTTAGCCATTGTAAAATACTTATGCAACTTAAAATATTTGTTTTTTTTTAATAAATTCTCTTTTTGTAATTTAGTCCCTCAAATTTATATGATTTTTTTGTTTCTTCAAATTCCTTCGCTTTAGGTCCATTTTGTCCAGATTTGAAACTGTATGCTCCTCAATCACTGTAAAATATCTATGTACAGATTACTTTTGTTCACAATAATTTTTTTTCAATTTAGTCCTCAAACTTTTATTTTATTTAATTTGAACATTTGACAGTAACTCTTTGCAAGTTTTTTCTTCTCATTAATTTAGTTCATCAAATAATGAAAAGATAGGATAATCTCTTCCATGCCCCATATTTCTCTTGCATGAAACTTAAACACCAATAAAAATTTTCACAGATTACTCCAATAAAACTAGAAATACATAAATTATAGGTTAAAATATGCTTTTTCATTTTTACTATTTTCCACTTGAGGCTATCGTTAATGTTATTCTTTAATACAAATCAATAACACCATAAACAATTTATTTATCAATCAAAAATTTTCAGTGGTAGTGATTTTACGCTAGGACATGACATTTATAATAATAAGAGAACCATGTTAAAATTATACTAAAACTCAAATTGCTCGGCTCGACTTAAAATTTTTTCAAATAAAGTTTGAATGATAAAATAAAACTCGTCAATTAAACTAGATAGATTTTTTTATCTAATCGGACTCAATTAAATACTTAACCCAGCTAAGCATTATTGTGTCACAAAACATGTGCAGTAGATTACCAACTAGGCAACTACTAGTTGATCTAGTATGATGAGATGTTAGATCATTTAAGTAAGGTTAGGGGTTCAAATCTTGTCACACCATTGTAAATGAAGCAAAACTGGATTAGTAAAATATTTTGTAATAAACCTCTACAATATATGATCTGAATTAATCAACTAATAATTTGAATGTGAATGATTATATATATATGTAGGATATGATACAGTTAAGTAGTGTAAAAGTTTTTAGCTTTTACACGTTTTTTTGGATTGTTGGATGAGTGAAACGGATGGCTGAGATTAACAATGAGTTATGTGAAGATTATCACTTGGAAAAAAAAAGTAAAGAATTAATCACAGTCATCCATTTTCTCCATCAAACGATCAAAAAAATGCAAAACTCTTAGTTTTTCATTCAGTTAAGATCATATATATATATATATATCAGTTTTCCAAATGATTTGAGTTAAGTTTTGTCGAAAATTGAAAGTCATATTGGGGTAACAAAGGAGAGTGCGCGACGTGACGATATTTTATCTTATTCATACTCGAATTCGTTTCATTCCATATTCTATTTAATATAGGCATAAAGTCAAAAATAATCTTTAATATTTGATTTTTTGGTCACTTTAGTCCCTTTTTTTGTACAAACAACCATCTAACGTTTATTTTCGTTCAAAATTCACCCTCGTTAGATGGAAACCATCATTCAATTAACGGTCAACGACCTTCGCTCATATGACATGTCTACATGGCATTACTTGCTAACGTGGCACTTTGCTAACGTGTCATCACCAATTTTTTTAAAAGAAAAATTATTTTTAATAATTATTTTATATTATTTTTTAATCAATCAAATGATGACACATGCCATCATCTAATTGGTTCAAAGACTTAAGAGAGAAATAAAACTTAAAAATTGAATAAGTTGGGAATTGAACCTAGGCCTTGAGGATGGAAGGTATAATACTTAACCACTAGGCTTACACAAATATCTATTTTTTCTTTACCAAATATTATATTTATCACATTCATTACTATCTATCTCTATTACTTTTCCCTTCACTGTTGATTCCCCGTCAAAGAATCCTATGTTTCAGCTAGTTCCAAGTTTTCGATATTGTTGAGCTCCATAAGCTTGTCTAGACAAAGTTTCAAGTGCACCAGACATCCCAAACTGTTTCTGGCATGCTCCAATAGGAATTAAAAGCAAATCAGTGTTCTTCAACACAATTCATTCTAGATGTTTATAGCCTATGTATCTGATTTCAATCTTACTATCAAACATCGCCATGCATAGACAATAATCATAATCACTAAGATAAAGTGTTTGATGTAAAAAGAAGTTGAGAATCATACTTACAAGAACGATGAAGCCGGTGACAGAACCGAAGGAGACGGCACTGGCGATGCTGGAGAGAGAGAGCTGACCAAGGTGACCAACCATTACCACAGATATAATTTGCAGGTTTATACTGAGAGAAATTCACTGCCAGCATTGGACCTGCTATGCACCCAATCCTCTTGGATTCTTCAATGAATTCATGCAAATTCAGACAAGTATGCTCGTGTGGTTCTTCTCTTTTACTCCCCTGTTAGAAACTAACAAACCCTTGTCCATCTCCTCACCATCCATCAAAGAATCGTATGTTTCAGCCATTTTTGAGATACCATTTTGAACGAATTGGCAGCAGCTCTACTTGTAATGTAATAACAACTAATATTAAATTCATTACTGAATGCATTTGGTGGGGAATCGACGGTAAATGAGAAAGTAATAGGGATAGATAGTAATGAATGTGATAAATATAATAATTGGTAAAAACTAAATATATAACTGGGTTAGCCTGGTGGTTATGCATCATGTCTTTCATTCCCAAGGCTTGAGTTTGATTCCCATCTTTCTTGATCTCAATTTTTATCTCTCTTAAGCCTCTGAACCAATCAGATGATGGCACGTGTCATCATCTGATTGGTTAAAAAATAATATAAAATAAAATTTAAAAATAATTAACTTTTTTAAAAAATTAGTGATAACACGTCAGCAAAGTGTCATGTCAGCAAGTCATGCCATGTAGACAAGCCACGTCAGTGAAGTGCGTTGACCGTTAGTTGACTGACGGTTTCCATCCAACGAGGGTGAATTCTAAACGAAAAAGTAACGTTAGGTGGTTGTTTGCACAAAAAAAATAAGAGCTAAAGTGGCCAAAATGTCAAACGTTGGGGACTATTTTTAACTTTATGCCTTTAATATATCAGCGTTGATTCTATGTAGATCGCAAAATCATTTTTTTATTTCAATTTAATTTGATTGGAAGTTTTTAAGAAATTATACTATGTTGTTTTTATAAAATTAAATAAAATATATTTATAAAATTTGAAATTAAATAAAAAATATGTTATAAACTTTATAAAAAAATGAGAAAGTGCACCAATAACTTGTTGATCTAGTGCAATGAGATATTAGACCTTTAAGGAATATTAAAGGTTCGAATCTTAACTTGTGAATAGAGTAAATTAAATTGTGAGGGTCGCCTCTATATCTTTACACTACCCTATTTAAAGTGCAAACTAAAATAAATAGATTTTATTAAAATAAAATGTGAAAACTCAAAAGGCCTAAAAAAAAAAGCAAACCCTTCCTTTAACTTTGAAAAATCTTGTCACAAAGACGTATAACAAAAAGAATCTAAAATAAAAACTTTAATGAAATTTAAGAGGCATGAATATCATTTAGTTTTCCTTGGGGGAGTATCATTCATTAAAAACAATTGAGGGGGTGCCATGGATATTTTACCTAGCCCTAAATTCGATCTGCTTGGTCGGATTTTTTTTAATAATTAGATTCGGGTTATTGCACAAGGTTTTTATTAAGAGTAAGGCTGAGTTAGATTGGTTTTGGTTTAAGTTGAAAAGTATTCGATTCAACCCGAAATTAATATCGTAATATTCTCTTATATTCTTCTATAGATTTTTGTAATAATTTTTTTATAATTTTTATAATTAAGGACTTAAAATTAAATTTTTAACAATTAGATTTTTAAAATTAATTTTTTATAATTAGATATTAAAATTGAGTTTTTTTTTTACAAATTAAGTCGGGTTTAAGTTGATGTATATAATTTTCGAGTCGAATTGAGTCAAAATTTTAAGAACATAACCAGATTGAATTCAGATTTAAGGTGATTAATTTAGGATCGGATAGAACAAAAACTCGACATGACCCCTTCCCATCACTAAATCTACATTATGTCGTTGATATTTATTTACTATGATTACTTTATAATAAAACTAAATATAGTGTGGACGACAAACAATTAGGTGAATGATATTGTATGAAAAGTGTGCATTAGGCTATAAAATCAAGCCACGTGTTACCCATTGGAACTTGATTCCTTGCAAAATTATACAAAGCGTAATATAACTCTCCGCTCTGTACTTTCCAGTTTCCATGGCTGTTCTTTTTTATTTACTACCAAAACTACCCTCCAGCAAAATCCGGGATGACTACTTCAACTTGCTTTAAAGTCTCAACATTTACATCATGCACGAATACCCTTTTGGGGAAATTATCCGTTACGCGTCAACTTCTTATTTTTTCCCATTTTTTTAATTTTGGTATTGCATTTGCAGGTATCTATATTTATACACTCCGATTTTTCATTCATACAAAAGCTAACAAAGCATTGTCCCCTGCTTTATGCTTCTCTCCCAAGTCTAGAGCAGCTTTGAAGGTAAATCTGAAAGCAGCAGATTCATTTGTTCATTACTAATCTCTTCTGTTAAAGTTTGGATTTTTTTTGGTTGATCAAGTTTTGCTGTTAGGCATATCAAGGTGACGACTTTATTATTTTTTTGGTTATTTCTGAATCTGGGTTTTGATTTGCTTTATTGCTTTCGATAATAATAACAAGCTGTGGTTTGATCAAGGCTTTATTATCTTAATTCTCTGCCAGAAACGTCTGTTTCAATATAGACAAAAAGTTGGTTTGCATCTTTTTCTGGGTTATTGACTTCTTCTTCTTCTTTTATCATGGATTCAGGACCTTCACTATTGCCAGTTTTTTTTTTTGGGGATTTATGAAATTTGACTTATTGAGGAAGCAATTATTAGAAATACCATATAAATGATCATGATGTGCTCTTTTGTATCTGGATTTTATGAACCAGTTTTTCTTCTTTTTGTCTCATCATGCACGATAATCAATACATTCAGGGGTGAAATTATAGTGGAAGTGGGGAATTAGCCATTTCTTACAAGGGGTGTTCATGGTTAACCTAAATACTAGGATGGTTAACCCGTAGGTTCTGTTCTTAGTGTAATTAATTACACTAAGAACAGAACCTACAAGTTAACCGTTGTAGTATATAGGTTAACCATGAACACTCAGATTTCTTACTGCCATAAAAAAAAGTTCAACTCTTCTTTATACCACCCCTCCTTAGTTTAACATATGTCATATGTGTTCCCATGTTCTTTGGCTTCAGGCACATTGTTTTGGAAATACTTATGCATATTTGTTGTTTTTTCAACCATGGTCTATTTATAAGCTATAGAAAGAGAGAGAGAAAAAGTGTTCTAAAAGTACGTAATAAGTTATTCAGGTCTATAGAGGTTGTCAAGTTCGTTATACCTTTAATTTAGTCATGAATAGTTAAAACATCAAAAGGCCTCTTGTTTTGGGCAGAACTTCTGTTTACAAAACTTAATTCAGTGGTAATAGAATGTTGATCGAGTTTTTTAACTCTTTTTCTGTGTGTTTTAGGGCATTACCAGGTCTTCCTTGTAAGGGAATGTTATAGGCTTCCAATATATACATTCAGAATGGATAATACTGAAGGAACAAGCATCAACAAACCCCTGACACAAAACGTAGATGTCAGTGATTATTTGTCATCATTTACGAATAGCTATGGAACATATGGGTTTGTGGGTGCTTCTGTCATTGCTGTGATTGTACCTGTATTGTTTTCCACCTTTCTCATGGGAAAGAAAAAGGGGAAGAAAAGAGGAGTTCCGGTTGAAGCAGGCGGTGAAGCAGGTTATGCTGTGCGCAATGCTCGAATTCCTGAGTTGATTCAGTTTCCTTGGGAAGGGGCCAATACAATAGCTGCACTTTTTGAGCAATGTTGTAAGAAGTATTCACGAAAACCATGTATGGGAACAAGAAAAGTAATTAAGAAGGACTTTGTTACTGCTAGTGATGGAAGGAAATTCGAGAAGCTACACCTAGGGGATTATGAATGGCAAACCTATGGACAGGTTTATGAACGTGCTTGCCATTTTGCATCCGGGCTTGTTAATTTTGGTCATGATGTTGATACTCGTGTTGCCATTTTTTCTGAAACTCGAGCAGAGTGGCAAATTGCCTTTCAGGTATTGCTATGATCCTTCAATTTAACACCTTTGTATCCAATTGAAGTTTTTGATGCAGTGGCATGTTTCTTTCTTTTTTATTTCCAGGGATGCGTTAGGCAGAATGTAACAGTTGTCACTATTTATGCTTCACTAGGTGAAGATGCCTTGATCCATTCTCTGAATGAGGTGAGAAATTTATCATGTTTGTTTATTTTCTGACCCTGAATCATTCAGCGCAGAAATGGTTTATGGAATGTACAATGTGATTATATGGTTACAATATTGTTCGTCTTCCTCAATTCTTGTCTTTCTTTTTGCAATGCTTGTTGTCCTCATTCTATGTTTTAAAATAATGACAGACCCAGGTATCAACCTTGATCTGTGAATCCAAGCAATTAAAAAAGTTGGCTGCAATACATCCAAGCCTGAAAACAATCACAAATATCATCTACTTCGAAGATGATGAGAATGCAAATGTTTCTGGCTTATTTGGAAGCACGAGTGGCTGGAATGTTTCTAATTTTCATGAAATTGAATTGCTCGGAGAAAGAGCACCTGTTCCTCCTAGTCTACCCTCCAAGGATAGTGTAGCTGTTATAATGTATACAAGCGGCAGTACGGGTTTGCCAAAGGTTCACTACTAAACTTAGTTCCTTATTTTTCATGTGTAGTAATTTGTTTATATGTGCAAGCTTAGGTACCCACCTAGCAGAATGCTAGCAAATTTGCTAATTGGCGTAGGTGGAATGGCCTGTGGATTTGCCCTTATAGATTGCATGCTGAAAGACAATATAGGGTTTGTATACCTTTATATGACTTACTTGAAAGTGCAGAGGAATAAAATGAACACGGTTATAAGTTCAATTCAAAACTTAAAAATGTAATTTACATGTCTACATACCATTATTTGAATTATGACTAAAATTATATTCTCCTGATAAATTGTCTTATGCAACTAAGAAACTGCTTGTTCCCTGGTTGTTATTCACTTATTTGTTTATGAAGGCTAACATGATGTACTTTTTAATGAGTTAGGGAGTCATGATAACTCATGGGAACATTGTAGCCATTACTGCAGCAGTTATGACGATTATCCAAAGACTGGGAAGGAATGATGTATACTTGGCATATTTGCCCTTAGCTCATGTTTTGGAACTGGCTGCTGAGGTAGGTTCATGTCCAGTTTTTGTTACCTATAAATGCATCGAGATTATTCTTATGGTTGTATGTTCTCCAGTCGGTGATGCTGGGTTCAGGTACTGCAATCGGCTATGGTTCACCTCTGACGCTTACAGATACTTCTAGTAAAATCATGAGAGGGACCAAGGGAGATGCATCTGTATTGAAACCCACTCTCATGGCAGCCGTTCCTGCTATTTTAGATCGTGTTCGGGATGGAGTTCTGAAAAAGGTGCGTGCTGTTTTACTCTCTTGTAGGGGAAATGGCTGGAATTGTATTTAGGGGTCAATATTATATATGTAGAGATCAAAATAACCATAGAACTTATATATCAAAATACCAGATTTAATTATAATAATGATATTAAATTTGCAAATGATGTATAAATTTCTTTTGTGAAAAAAATTAGAATTTAAATATTATAATTGATAATAATAAGAATTAAAGATCCACAAAAAAGGTTAATCACCAAAATAAGAATAGGACAATAATGAATAAGACTAAACTGAAAATGTCAATAAATTGTCAGAATACAAATTTTATAAAGAGGGTCAAGTGAAAAAATTGAAGGGTCAAAACATAGTTTATACTATTGTTAAGTGAACACGCTGCCTTTTCCCTTAGATATTCCTCGCTCTTTGCTAATTCTTGTACATGTGAAGCAGGCAGTCATGCTATGTTGAGTTTCATATATGGGTTAACAATGAACTGCCCTTTTACTAATTGGTCCTATTTTATGTAGGTTGAGGGTACCGGAGGATTAGCAAAGAAACTTTTTGATATTGCTTATAAACGGCGACTGCAAGCCATAGAAGGAAGCTGGTTTGGTGCTTGGGGACTTGAGAGATGGTTTTGGGATGTTATTGTTTTTAAAAAGGTACGCCTTGCACTTGGAGGTCGCATTCGATTCATACTCTCTGGTGGAGCTCCTTTATCTGCAAATTCCCAACGCTTCGTCAACATTTGCATGGGGTAGTTATTCTCTTCCCCTGAGTTACCCATATAGTTCGATGGAAAAGTAGTTTCTCTCATTTGTTTTGGTGCTGATTCCTATCAGTGGGTTCATAAAATATCATCGGGTTCCAGTTTCAGCGTTCCAGCCAGTGTTGTGTGACAATCTAGAAGTGTTCATTTTGTTGCTCATATATATCCATGCAGATATCATCATTAACCATTTTACTGTGCTCATGCATATCATTTTAGACCTGTGGCCAATAAGAGTGACCCTTGGTAGTAATATTTTTGGAGGAATTTCCTTCCAGTTGTAGCATTTTTTGCTTTCAAGTTGGGGTTGAATGACTTAATTAAGTTTTTGAAGTTTATTTCCAGTTCATGGTATGTCGAGTTCTTATCATGAGGTGGCGAAAGTAACCAATCATGGACAAGGAGATATTTTTTCCCTTTTTGGTAGCCATTATAAGCAATTTACCTTTCTGAACCAGACAATTGATTCACTTCGTTCTCTTCATATTTGTTCTGAGGACCTCGAATTTCGAAGTTTTTGGATTAGCAATGACGAGAAGAAAACACTGATTTCTTTCACATTTCTTTATTTGGTGAAAAGTAATGTGATTAATCATGTGAGTGGATTAGCACATTATTGGCTTTGTTAAATGTTGGTATATTTAAGAAAGTCTTGGAATCAATAGGGACACAGAGATTGAAACGCTCTGGAAGTTGAACTTCAGTTCCACCTTTGATAAATCTTTACTGCATGTATTGAATTTGCTCTTGTAAATTGCTTAAATAATATCATGTTAGTTTTCTCAGTAAAAGTCAACTTACATGTATTATTTTCTTCACTAGAGCCCCCATATCTCAAGCATACGGCTTGACAGAAACATGTGCTGGATCTGCTTTTACCGAGTGGGATGAGACAACTGTGGGCCGAGTTGGACCACCCGTTCCTTGTTGTTACATTAAGGTATGCCACATAACAGAAGACAATCCAGTAAGTTTTCAAGTACAGCTTTGTTTGTTTTCTGAAGAAGGGTTATACAAGTGTTTATTGCTGCCAGCACATTTCAGCTTGTGGCTTAAGCCCTTGGATCCTTGGGAGTATTTGTAATGAAAAGAAATGGCGAAAGTACTAGAGACTCATTCCGGTATTATTCAAGGTTCATAATGTAAACTTTTATAATTGGGTTACTTTTGCAGCTTGTTAACTGGGCAGAAGGTGGGTGTACAACATCCGACAAACCAATGCCTCGAGGAGAGATTGTTGTTGGGGGATTTAGTGTAACTTCTGGCTATTTCAACAATCCCGAGAAAACTGATGAAGTTTATAAGGTGGAGTTTGTGCTTTGTATTTGTACTGGGCAAGTGGTTTTGAATTTCCGTAGTCTGTAAGAATCAACTAATACGAAACTATGGTTCACTTGCACGTGCAGGTTGATGAGAGGGGCATGTACTGGTTTTACACCGGAGATATCGGACAATTTCATCCTGATGGATGCCTTGAGATTATTGATAGGAAAAAGGATATTGTTAAACTTCAACATGGGGAGTATGTATCTCTGGGAAAGGTGATAAGATAACAATCCCAATGCTTATTTGTGGATATACAGGATCGGATGCTCATTTCTTTTAAAATTTGCCGATTGCAGGTTGAGGCAGCACTGATGCTGAGCAAATATGTCGACAATTTGATGGTACATGCGGATCCCTTTCACAGCTATTGTGTGGCTGTGATTGTTCCCTCAAGAGAGGTTCTTGAGAAGTGTGCCCAAGAAGCTGGTATAGAGTACAAAGATCTCCAAGAACTGTGTGACAAAGCTGAAACTGTTAGCGAGGTCCAAAAATCCCTTTCAAAGGTCAGTTTATTTTCTTTTTCCTATAATGGCTTTTCACGAAACAACCGAGATAAGTTACAAATCAGGAATTAAACACGTTTAGTAAGTCATGATTGTATGCTGCCATTGGTTATGCTTTCCGTATCGTCTATGGTATAAGAAGTTGGCATTGAATTTTTGGTCAATATAGTTTCTCCATTTTATAAGGATGCTCTCCCTTCCAACTTAAAATGCCTTTAGAGGAGGACTTATTTGTTTCCCTTTCTATAGCTCGAGTATATCTCGCATTTGTGCTCCATTCCTATTATTGGAATCCAAAAATATTCAGAGTGGTCGACCCCTGGCCCCCTACATATATATTATGCAGTTTTGGATGTATATAGTTGATCAAATTTTCAAAGTTTTTACACTTACGTATTGGATATAAGTGTTGGATGCGGATACGTTTAATGAATGTTAAGAGCAAGGGGGTATTGTAGATGGTCAGTAATCGGGGATAGTTGTGCAAGTGCAGGTGGCAAAGGATGCAAAACTGGACAAATTTGAAGTGCCTGCAAAGATCAAACTGGTGGCGGATCCATGGACACCCGAGTCGGGGTTGGTCACAGCTGCACTCAAAATAAAGAGGGAGCAGATCAAGGCAAAGTTCAAAGATGAACTCCAAAAGATGTACAACTAAAAGCACAACAAATGCATCTTGAACGTTGGTATTTCACAGTTCTTAGTAAAATCTGCAGTGTAAGCTTTCCTGTATGTTATTTAGACATAAAAGGCAGACTTTTATCAAGTTTATGTGTAAGTTAGTGCAGCCCAAAGTTTGCGAGAACTTAAAGATACTTGACATGTCATTTACTCTTTTTCATGATATATTTTTCTGTCAGATTTGCCACGTAAGGTGCTTTGATTGATCAATGTTTTTTTAACAGACATTAGTTCTTGTTCTCCAATTTAATATTTTAAGTTTATGTAATTTAGCTATATTGTATTTGTATTATTTGGACTGTGACTGAAATTTTAAAATTCAAAAAAGTATTAATGATTAAATTTGATTAAAATATCCTTAAAAATTAATCAAATTAGAATATAAGGATTAAATCCACTACTTATAAAGACTAATGATAAAATTTAACCTTTTAAATTAGAATTACACATAATTATTTAAAAGTATGAAATTTAAAAAGATTCTTGGTGGAGGTACCAAACTAGTTATGAAATGAAAGTTAAAATACCGAATTGATAATTTATTTTTTCTATACTACCAAACTGAAAATTTAACCAAGCCAATCCATGCACAGTGTAAATAAGATTTGTCTTCAACTTTTCTCCAACTGCAATTCAAATTCTGGTGAAGTTTCTAATATATACTACTATAATACTTACAAAAATGAAATAACACTTTATTTAAATTGTCTCGACAACCCGCGAAACAACTTTCAAATCCTTATAAACATGTACGTCAATTGCATGTATAATTCGAATAAAAATTTTCCGCACCTTTCTAATATCTCTTTTATGTCTCAACTTTAAAAATTAAACCTTAATTATTTACCTAACTTTTTAAATCTTAAATTATAAACCTTAAACTATAAAACTATAATCTTAAACTCTGAACTCTAATTCCGCTATAAATTATTAGTGTGAAACATAAATAAAGGCATAAAAAGTAGACGATTTCTATTTGTATAACCTGCCACTTTTTTTTCCTTTTTCGCCTCCGGCTTTAGACATGGTGCAACAGTACCAAGGGAGCAACCAAAAGATGAGGAGACGCAACTTCTTCATCAACGACCATGAAGACATCGTATTCAAAATCTTCAAACCAGGGATTCAAATCGCGGACCGCTAAATCGATTGCGGTCGCGAAATAGCGGTCACGCCACCCTCCGAAACTGCTTTTGGAGAATTTTGCGGTGGATATCGGATTCACGTCGATAGCGTCCTGTCGCGGACACGATTTTCGCGATAGCGTCCTGTCGCGGACACGATTTTCGCGATAGCGTTTGTAGCGGCTATAACGGGACGCAATCCTGAGTTCTGAGCAATTGCATTCTTGCCGGAGGAAGAAGAAGAAGTGGCCTCAATACTTTAAGCCGTATTCAAATTGATCCCTTACACTTTCAAAACTTTTTAATTAAGCCTTTAAATTTATATTTTATCTCAATTAAGTCCATAAAGATTTGATTTTTTTGTTAAATCTAGTCCTTAAACATTATATTAATTTTATTTTCCTTTTACTTAATAATAAAATTAGAGTATATATTAAATATAAGTATTGGAAAAGAAAATCAAATAAATGAGAATAAAGACTTATGTTTAATGTGGTATGATTGTTTATTAATAATATTATAATTATTTAATTGTTTATAATATGTTTATTTAATTTTTATTATTTATTAATATTATTAATTTTTTTATTATATTAATATTTTTTATTTTTTGTTTAGGTTTATCACATGTTTAGTCTTTTTATTGGTACAAATTGTTAATTTAGAATATTCATATGATTTTTTTATCCAAACTAAACTAAACAAAATCACACTAAAATCTAGAATTCTTTAAACAATATCACTCGCTTTCAAATTAATATTAATAAAAGTTCATAAGTGTTAAAAAATACTCTAAAAATCATTAAAATTGAGTTTTTATAATTATAATTACAATTAGTATATTTTACAATAAATTGTGCAAAATTAAAAAAAAAACGACCGCAACACCCGCAATAGCCTCCGTTATATCCGAAAACGCGATAACCGTGACGCGACCGAAAATGCGACCGTGACCGAGATTTAAATCACTGCTTCAAACGCCTCGACGGCCGTTCTCTCAGTGTTATTGTCTGCGTCTGCAGCCTCTGGCACGACGTCTCTCGTAACGACTCCCTCTGAGAGCACCTCTGCTTCCGCCATGTTTCTCCTCCACCTCTCAGCGTGCGCTCTGTCGTCGTTGCGCTGGGGGCTACAAACGCCTCTACATGGCTTGCGCGAGGCCAGTGTTGAGCTGACTCGGGCGAGTCAAGATGGCTTTTTTTGAATTTGAACTCGAACTCGCGACGAGTTTCAGCTCTCCCTGTCTTTGTTCAACGTTGATTGCTACGAGAGATTTGGTGGCGTTGATAGAGTTAGTAGTAACTAAAGAAAGATCGTCGCTGAATCCTCATCGTCGTCTTTAATGTTCCTTTATAACCCTTCAACGTTTGATTAACCGTCGCCTTTTCCTACTTTTTCTTATCTTGTAAATGAAAATTTCTTTATTGCTACAATTCTGTGTATTGTTACTAAAACTATATGATTGAAAAACAATACTCTCTCCGTCTCAAAAATAATGTTCATTGTTGATTTTTTACGTTGTTTTAATAAGAAAAAATTTGTGTAAAAGGTATGTTGTAAAATAATTAAAATGACAATTTCATCCTTAAAAAGTTAAAATTTGCTTTATTTGAAAACTGAAAAGACGTTAGAAAAGGAAATGTGTTTAGTAAAAGTTGTTGAGTTTTTCAAGAGGACAATTTAAGTGGGATAATTTTAAAACACAAAAGGGACATTATTTTGGACGGAGGGAGTAGATTTTTATCGGTTTTTATTAACTTAGTGATAAAAAATTATATTAAATTCGATTTTTATAAACGAATAAAAATAAAGTTGAACGTTTAATTTGCTCATTAACAATCTCTAAAGCATGTGGTTAGAAACTCTCCGTTCTTTTTTCTTTCCCTAAATAAAAATTGTATTAAAAAAATTTAACTTACTCAATTCTCGATAAAATTACTGTCTAGTATGATTATCAACTAAATAAAATTACTGTCTAGTATGATTATCAACTAAGATATCTTATTTATTTATTTTCCTTTAGATGGTTCATGTTAAGTTTTTTCTTTTAAAATTGTTTATCAGCTAATTTAAGATAAGTTATGCTTATTGATGTCATATATTTCATGGCACACTCAATAATTTGCATAACAAGTTTCTGTTGAAATGTCATTGTAGCAACTTTTATCCAGAAAATTTAATTATTTTCGTCAAATTAATTTTACATCAAAAAGAAAATGTCATACGATATAAAACAATGATCCTGCACATTTTATCAGACAATTTTTTTTAAAAAAAAATAATAATCAGATTTTATATCATGACAAATGTATTTTTTAGGAAGAGGATGGCGATCATGTGACAATATCTACTTGTTGAGTATAAATCCTTTAACGAATACATTGTCGTGGGCTGATTTAAGTGTCTTCTAAATGAAACTTAGTTTAAAGCAACTAATATATTGATTCTACAATATTAATAAAAAAAATTAAATATTTTAAACAATAAACAAAATTTCAAATGCCATTATTTTTGGATGATTGATTTATATTATTTGGATGAACAATTACAAATAAAAGGTTTGAAAGAGTATTATATTGTACGTATGGAATAAATTAATAGTAAGTATTATTTGGATAAATAAAGGAATATTATTTTGCTTTTCTTTTAATAAAATTTATAATTTCTTTTTTATATAAAAATAGAATTAATAGTAACTTTATATTATCACTAATATCATAATTATTACTGGGAAAAAACTTTGATACACAAGGTTTACACGTGTATTTTAGTTTTAGGGGTTAAAATTTTAGCTTAGGTTTTAAGATTTAGGAGTTTAGGTTATAGGGTTTAGAATTTAAAGTTAGTGTTTATAATTTAGTGTATAGGATTTTAGATTTTTAGGGTTAGGGTTAGGAATTTAGGATTTAAGTTTTTATAATGTAAATATACAGACTTGTGTAAAACTAATTTTACACAACCTGTGTATCAAAATTTTACCATATTACAATTATTACCCTACTTAATTGGAGTATGTCTGTTTTCTTTAATAAAAAAAATTATAATTTTATATTAAAATATAAAAATGAATAATAAATACAGACTGTAATAGCACACGCCATTAAATACTTCTAACATCGTTTACTTTTCATGAAAATTATCATTTTTATTTTACTAATAATAATATTAATTCTACCCCCATCCAATTTTGCTGATCGGCGATCGATGGAATCCCTAATTTCCGCCGCCGATTTTAATTCCTCGAAATTCCTTATCTGAATCCCTAATTTGTTTCCTTCACTTAGTTCAGTGTACTCCCCCACAACACAAAAATAGAAAAACAAATCCGATTTTTTTGTTTCCTTTTTATCGGCACTGAGATTCAGAAATTAGCTCAAAATCTTGATTTTTGCGAGCTGTAAAGAGCACGTGGCGATCTGGGTCTTGCTTCACTTCTCAAATCTAGGTGAGTTCATGTTTCTTCCCAAGTATAGTTTATATGGAAATGTTTACTTGTGAACACTTTAAATTTGTAGAAACCCTTGACTATTTAGTAGAAATTATGGGTCGTATGAGTTGATTTAAGTGTTTTTTGACCTGTTGAACTTGGATCGGTTTGCTTTTTTGTCATTTACCTTTGAAATTACTGTGATCTGGGTGTTGGAGTTCTACAAATTTAGCTGCGTTTTTGGGGGATTCATATGGGTTTCTTTTAATTAAGGAAATGAAGGGAAAGGAAAGGAAATTAACCTCCAATGTTTACATTTTTTGGTTATAAGTTATAACCCAATAATATTCCATAATGCTTGGATGTGGCTAATTTTGATAGATTTGGCTTAAAATTTCTTCTTTTTCTTGCCTTTCTGTGGTTTGTCTGAAATCAAATAGAGCAGAAAGAGTTGTCTTGAATCCAATTATAAGTGATTAGGGTTAATTAAGGGTGTTTGAAAGTTGCATGATCTAATTAATTATTATTTTACTTTGAAAAATGAAGCTCGATTTTGGTAAAGATCTAACTGCTGTCCTGTTGGCCATATGCAGAAAAGATGAGATGGTTGAATATGTCAATTCAGTCTTTTTTAAGGTTAAGCATGTTGGGAGGCATATGACAACTTTTGTTTCGAGAGTTTAGTTTTGAGATTATCCTAAATTTTCTGAATGGATGCGAATAAAGAGGAAGCCCTTAAAGCGAAAGAGATTGCGGAGAAGCGATTTTGTGAAAGAGACTTTGCAGGTGCTAAGACCTATGCCTTAAAGGCTAAATCACTGTATCCTGGATTGGAAGGTATATCGCAGATGGTATCCATATTCGAAGTGCATGCCGCCTCCGAGACTAAGTGTAATGGTGAAACCGATTATTATTCAATTCTCGGATTGAAGCCTTCTGCGGACAGAGAGGCTGTGAAGAAACAGTACAGAAAGTTGGCAGTGTTACTCCATCCTGATAAGAATAAATGTGTTGGAGCCGATGGGGCGTTCAAACTTGTATCTGAGGCGTGGACTTTTCTGTCGGATAGAATCAAGAAAAGTTCGAATGATATCAAGAGAAACAAACAGATGCCTTCGGGAGTGGTTCAAACTTCAACATATGCTGCTGGGGTAACATGTGTTAATGCAACCTCACAAAATAGACTTGATACTTTTTGGACTGTATGCACATCTTGTAAAGTTCAGTATGAATATCTTCGGAAATACGTGAATAAGAGACTTTCATGTAAGAACTGCCGTGGTACGTTCATTGCTGTTGAAACTGGATCAGCCCCTGTGAACGGTTCTTTCCCGTATTGTCCTTGGTCATATATGCCAAGTAACGGATATGGAAGTCATGGAAATGGGGTCACATATGTCCCAACAAATGCTACTTTTTTCAGTGGCAATGGAGTCTCAGGTTATCATTCTGGGCATGGGTATGAGTATGTTCCTAACATGTCATTTCAATGGAGCTCGTTCTCTGGAACTTCCACTGGGGTTGTGAGTCATAATGGAGTATCAGCAGTTTCCACCGATTCCATTTATCAGATCAATGGAGATGCTAGAATATCAGGGTCGAAGGTGAAATCTGGTGCCAATGGAAGACCCTCAAAAAGCTTTGACACTCAGTCAACTCCAGATTTGTTCAATGGCTATAATGAATCTTTAGGATCTAAGCCCGGTAATGTTGAAAAGAAAAGGAAGGTTATTATTGATCCCGAATATAGAAATGGATTTGAAGACAAGGGATTAAAATCTTCAGATGCAGGATTAGCAAATGGAATCGGGAATGAGCCTGATCCAAAGCTTTCCAACCCCGGTGAACCCCCAAATAGGCGATGCTTATTGACACCGGCATTTGATGTCAGAAAAATGTTAATTGACAAGGCGAGGACTGAAATTCGGAAGAAGTTGGAAGAGATTAAGTCGGCTTCGGGGGCAGCTACTGCAGCTTCAGTAGTTAAATTAGGCGCTAAAGAAGATGGCCAATCACTAGCAGTTGGAAAGGGTCTCAAAAGGACAAATTTAGCTGTTTCTATTTATCAACCAGCATCAGATAAAGGTGCACCGGTCTCAATTACAGTCCCTGACTCTGACTTTCATGATTTCGACAAAGATAGATCAGAGGAATCCTTCAAACCAAAGCAAATATGGGCCCTTTACGACGAAGACGATGGCATGCCTCGTTTGTATTGTTTGATTCGCCAGGTTATCTCCAAAAAACCATTCAAGATTCACATCACTTACCTGAATTCCAGAACTGATAATGAATTCGGGTCAGTGAATTGGGTGGATTCGGGGTTTACTAAATCTTGTGGACACTTTAGGGCATGGACTTCTGACATCGTTGATCAAGTAAACATTTTCTCTCATCTTCTGAGAGGACAAAAGGCTGGAAGAGGGGGCTGTGTTCGCATATTCCCCAAAAAAGGAGATGTTTGGGCTGTTTATCGGAATTGGTCACCTGACTGGAACAGGTCAACTCCCGCCGATGTGAGGCACCAGTATGAGATGGTGGAGGTGCTCGAGGATTACTCTGAAGAACTTGGAGTTTGGGTTACTCCCCTAGTCAAACTGATTGGTTTCAAGACGGTGTATCAGAGAAACACAGACAAGGATGCCGTTAAATGGATCCCAAGGAAAGAAATGTTCCGGTTTTCACACCAGGTTCCAGATTGGTTACTTGAAGGAGCATCCGGTGGTTTGCCCGATCGATGTTGGGATTTAGACCCGGCAGCAACTCCAGATGAGCTTCTTCATGCTGCATCGGAAGCCAAAGCTTAACATAACATAGCCATTGAAGAAAGAAGCATGATTAGTTTGGCATTTGATTTACCATTCTTACACAACATTTAGATCGACTGTACAAACATTTCACACATGGCATGGTTACTGTTTTCAGCCAGTGCAAAACATTAACTCCTGATGACTTTTGAGGTTGTAATATTACTGAGGAACAGCGTTTACGCGTTAAGCATCCTGAAATTACTCCCCAAAAAAATCTCTTGTTCATTCCAGCTTCAGATATTGATGATTAAGAGCTGGGTATGGATTGAAATGTATTAAATTACTGAAGGTCTTATTATGGTTTAAGTCCCTCTACTCTGCTGGAATTTGAAACTATCTCTCAATTTTTTTGAATAGCCTTAAGGTGATTATAAATTAGTATATGTTCATATATATTCTTAATCTTTTAATAATGTACATATACGTTGCAAACAAAACAATTTGAATCTGAGTCTCTTAAAATGAATATTATCCACTTTTTTCACTAGAATTACTTGTTGGGTTCGAAACATCTCTCAATTTGATTTGATATGGGTCCGATCACTTGCATTTTCTTTTGTTAGTTTAGAAGAGTATGTGTTTTTTATATATATTTTTAGACATTCGTGTACAATGCCATGTTATCAAAATTTTATATCAGTTGTTATATTAGAATGTTGTTATTTAATTAACAGTTGAGCGATCGTTTTGTTACAAAATATTAATGATTGGAATATAATTTTTAAATTTTAATGGTTAAAAAGAAACTTATTTAAATAAAAAAAAGAAAGTTATTTAAATTTCAGTTGACATTTTATATAGTTTACCCTTATATAAACTGCGTTAAACTAAGTTCTAAATCTATTTTAGATTATTTTCTCTAATTCAAACATGGGACTGGTAAAACATCTTGCATCCATTTTTTATTTTTAAAATTAAATTATTATTTATTAATTTACGAACATAAATTATATGGATTTTTTTATATTTTTTGATATAATCACTTATATTTAACTTATTAATTGTATGAATTTAGTTGTGGACAGTTGACTTTGTCTTTTTTTTCTTTCTCTTTTTCTCTTAACTTTATGTTATTTTATTTAATTAATTTTTTTCGTACGAAAATTATTGATGATTTTATCTATAATTGTGACATTTTCTTTGTCTAATTTTGTGACGTTGTCTTTTCTGATAATGTTTAACATGTTATCATAGTTTTAGATGTTACCTCTCCTCGTTACATTTATCATGTTATCTTGTTGCTCCATCTTTACTTTAGACCATCAGACTAAATATCGATAAACGTTCGCAATCAAAACTTGTTTGAGAAGATGAAGGCAAATACCAGCAAATGTAAATGCATCAGATGGGTATCCATCATTGAAGATGAGCTGTTATTTTAAAGTTATGAGACAAACTCCTGACATGCCTCAATTGACTGTTTGAAAGGTGGATTAGCTATGTGTTTAATACATCTTCATCTTCTTTGGAAGACTTGTATATGCTTGTCAATGATTAGGCATTCTGCAACTAAATGTTTTTGATGAACCAGCAGAGCAACCAATGCATGTTGTTTTTGTGCAACTGTGAAGGATAAACATGGAGAAAATAATGTATTGGTACCCAAGTTATGTCGCAGCACTGCCCTTTTGCATATGAATTGGTTTAGATACTCATATGCCTGTTTATGTTCGGGATTTGTAGTCGTCTCTCTTAATAAAGGTTCGAATCTAAATTTTCTTTTAAAATGTAATATATCTTATCACTGCACCCAACACTCGTCGATTAATATAATCTATCTGTTGAGATGGTCCCATAAGAACCAACCACTTTTTGATTGAACCATTTGCCGACTGCACTGTGGCTTTAATTTAGAATATCCCACCCTACCAGTACCATCTGAACTATGACCCCCAGGCCCCAGGTGTATTTGCTATCACATCTAGCTCACAGAACGCAAGGTCATTCCATTCAAAGACCTCATAATACTATCATTCTGTCTTTACCCTTTTGTTTGCAATTGGTGGCTGCAGAAATTATCGGTTGAACAAAATGTCACATACCAACATGTTTTATGAAAATTTTTATGTTAAAAAGTGTTCATATCCGACATTCGTATCATGTACATATTCGAGCACCGGAACTATCTTTTTCTCCTTCCTGCATAAACATTATCTTGAAAAATTGTTGATCATGCAGGGAAGGAGTTTCAACACTAACATCATAACTCTGAAAATGATTCCATCTGATATGCTGTCTTTTTCCATACGCCCAAAGCCAATGCCTTAGAAAAACAAATAAATAAGAGCTGGTCACATGTAAACAGAGTGAACAAGTTTTATAAATATCAAGGATGGTAGAAATACACCAATATGAAACCAAACGTGGCAGTGAATGCATCTTCTAGGAACATATAATTGGTTTCTTTCTAAAATGGTAAATTGCTTAAATCATCACTGAACTTTACTCTCAAATCTATTTTAATCATTGAATTTTCAAAACATTCAATTTGCTCATTGAAGTTTAGACATTGAATGTTTTCTATCACTCTTCTGTTAACTTTTGACGGCGTCCATTTACTGGCAAATAGAGTAACTTCTTCAAGATCTGAACAGTGAAAAGCTTTATCGGCACGAGAGAAGTAATATACTGAGAAACAAGTTCCATCCTACGACGGAGGAGGGAGATCGAAAAAAGAGAAATCGAAAGTTTTTGCCCGATTCATGAACTTCGGGACACTTTTCGACGAAATAGAGGTCGAATTTGGGCTTAGGAGGTGAGACGAAACAATTGGTAAAATTTTGTACCGAACAACCACCATCTATGGTGCGCATCCGACGACTGTGAACGGTGGAGAGACAAAAAAATGCTCAATATCTAAATTTTAGTGACAAAAAATGTTCAGTGTCTAAACTTCGGTGAGTAAATTGAAGGTTTTGAAACTTTAGTGACCAAAATATGTTTGAAAGTAAAGTTCAGTGATGATTATGTAATTTATCCGCTTTAAGAAAACAAGGCAACCAACAATGCATGACCTAACCATTTATTCCCCACAAAGCCTCCTTCCAAACACAACTTCCCAATGGCATTTGGACTCTTATATCTCACACTTATCCTCCATTAAAGAAACTATTTGAACTATACCCTCATTAACTCATCTTCTTGGATCTATTTGCACAACAACCGATTCTCTTACATCACCTAAAACCATTTGAAAAAAAACCCAACAAAAATGCATATATTAATGTGCTTTAATGCTAAATCTACGCTTGGCCTATAGTCTTATTGTCCTAATAATTAAGTGATATTGGCGTCTCTGGTAAGGGTTCGAACCCTGCCACTCCCCCCGGTTATAAAAAAGTGACCATCTCCTATAAATACATCTAACATGCCCCATAATCACCAAGCAATTTGCCATAAAAGAAAAGGTTCTCTTTCTTTCTTTTCCTATAATGGGTAGGGAAAGCAGTGATCCTACTGTGGTTAGTTCCTCAATTGCTCTTTTGCAAGAAAGATTCAGACAGCTGCAGAAGGATAGAGAAAAGAGAGAGGGGAAAGAGCTTCTGAAACTGTTATCCGAATCCGACCGCGTTGGCCCGAACATGCGCTACGAGCCTAAGAGGTCGGAGGCGGCGGCGAATTTACCATACAGGCCACATCTCCATCAGGATTCATCACTCTCTCTTGGACTAAGCTCGCACGGTAGGCAAACCGATATCAGAGCCATGGCAATCCTGGCATCATCAACAAGCTTATGGCCTAATGACACTTCAAGCACATCAAAGAAATTTGAGACTTCTGATGACGATACTTCTCTTCATCTGTAGCCTCGAGATAACGAAAGAGATCGTAAAGTTTAAGATTCGGAATTCGATCCTTTACCTACTCTCTCTGTTTCCTTTGATCTGTAATTAAGAAATGTAGAAGTAATAGAACTATGTATTTACTGATATAATATAACATTACTACCGGTACGTGCATGACAATGAATTGAAGAGTGTCGTGTTGGGGGATATTTTCTTTTTACATGGAAAATGTTTGTTTGGACCAAGGTTGGTCTATAAATGCCTAGCTTTCTTGTACTTTAGCAGCATAGTTTTTTTTTTTTTGGGGGGGGGGGGGTTTCTCAGTTGAGATGGTGCATTTTTGCTGCTTGTAGCGATTCTTTTTGACTAAAAAACGAGGTTTTAATGTGTTAGGGGTTTTTTGAATATTAAAAAATATCTTTCATTGGGGTTTTAGAAAAGAACCGTATTATTTTAAAAATGGAGTCACCACCGGCTACTAAGGTAGGTCGGGTACCATAAAAACCAGAGATTTTAAAAATGTCAGGTTTGGGAGTCTGTTACGGATGGGGAAGGATTAGCACCCCACACCGCTCAAAATTGGTACTTTAATAATTACGGCTTTATTAATATTAAACTTTCCGGATTAAAGTGACAATTAAATTAAAATTTGGTTATAAGCGCGAGTAGATTTTAAAGGCCCTGTTATTCGAGAGTAAACCGAAAGACCACCATCACTAGCTTGATACTGGCCGCGTTTACGCTCGAATAAAAGGGCACTGCATTGACAATTTATATTCGAATATGTACAAAACATAAAAAGGGGTAATGTGAAATATATAAAAAAAAAACAATGTAATTCATATATACAAAAAAATACATAATGCTACGTATATGTTAATGGTACTATATAATATCATATATTATTTACAAAACATTAATATATATAATATAATATAGAAAATAAATACACGGTAATTAAAAGGAAAACAATGATTTAAGATAAGTCAAAATACCACATTTAAATATGTACAAAAATAAACATTTAATGACTAAAAAGGAATAAAGCAAAACTTGAATAGCTAAAAAAAGAATAAGAAAGATTTGCGGATTTTTTTTAGGAAATAATAATAATAATAATAATAATAATAATAATAATAACAACAACAACAAATTTTAAACGATATTAAACTATATATACAAAAAACTATGCTATATATATATAAGAACATAAAAGCAGTATATACACACACCATATCTATATAATATATACAAGCTACATCTATAATATAATACCCTATATATATACACGTAAACTACATATAGAGTATATGATGATACATATAACATGCTAAATACCAAGGAATATTAATATATATGTATATACATAGAAACAATCATACAAGAACAAAAAAGAAATATTACAACAAAACCACGTATTAATCATATCAAAAATAAAGATATGCATACATATCGTACATGTAGAAACAAATAAGAGAATAAAACAAATATGAATCATGATAAAAAGTACATATTTATAGATGTGAAGATAAAAAATAAAAATATTAAACAACCACCAAAAATTAATCTAAACACATTCTAACAATATATAGAGACATATGAACATAAAAATATATAAAAACGTAAGAACTAAAAATAAATAAAAGATTACTAATAAAACATCATTTCTATTATATCATAAAAAAGGGATTATACCATAAACATACACACACAAAAAATACCCAAACTTAAATATGGTAGTGAGCTCTCTCCCTTTCCTTCCCAATTTGTGGCGTCTTCAAACACCAAAAAAATGAGAGTAAAATGACGCCCCCTCCTTTTTCCAACTTGCCGAGAGCCCCCTCTCATTGTGCTCTCCTTTTTTTTCAAAATTTTTTTTAGAGCCCCCCCTAAAATGGATAATAAGGGAGCTTAAATGGTGAGGTTGAGTGGAGTGTTGGAGAAACACTGCAGAGGCATATGGGGCAGCAGGGCGTGGGATGTAGGTTTGCAGGGGAATGGGCGGCAATGCTTTGCACATGCCTTGCTTTTTTTTACTATTTGATTTTTTTTTATTTTTTTAATTTGGTTTAAATAGGGTGAATGATTCGAATATAACTTGAGGCCCGGACAAAAAATGGGCATTACAGCTGCCCCTCTTTGCTCATTGTTGTGTAACAGGAATAGAGCAAAGACAAAAAGAATAACCATTTTTGTCTGGTATGGCTGAACTTCCTCCTTTTGACGTGTGTCTTCTTTCTTTGGTAGATCTTCTTTCTCTTCGACGCATGTCTTTTTTCTAGACTTGACGGATCTACTTTGTCAACCTTGGAGGAAGCAAAACTTCAAAATGGGAGGTGCTTGTTGGGGAAGCAAAATGAGTGCGGCTCACTACCTTATTGATGACGATAATACCTAAAGAAAATTTGTCCTAGTTGCAACACCGGCAAAGAGGCAGGGTATGCAAAATTTGATCCAGCTGCAACACTGACGAAGAGGCAGGATCAATGGACGAAAGTTATGATGTCTAATCCAGCTACAACACCGACGAAGAGGCAGTACCATAAATCGGTAAAGTTTGACCCAGCTACAACACTAACGAAGAGCCAAGGTCTACAAACTTTGATCCAGCTACAACACTGACGAAGAGGCAAGATCGGAGCATGAAGATTTGAATATTTGATTCAAAAAATATCTATAGCTTAGCTCATAGACTTTTTTACATTTTTTTTGCATTTTTTCCCAAATGCACAAGGATCAACAGTTTTAAGTTGCCTTTACCAGTAATCGTTTGCTCCGGGCTAGTTGTACCATTACCCTGGGTACAATCAGTTTATACCAATCATGAAATCAAATTTTTCCAAAGGATTTATTTTCCTTTGACCATTCGTAAAAATGGATTTCGATTAACATTTGAATTATCCATTATCTTAAACTTTGTCGTGTTTAAGAACGTTGCGCCAACATTTCTATCGAACTTGCCAAAATAACTTTAATCCAGCTGCAACACTGACGAAAAGGCCGGATCAAAATATTGAAACTTGGTTTGCTTTTTTTTTGTTGCTTTTTCTCTCTTTTTTTCTTTTTTTTTCTTTTTTTCTTTTTTTCTTTTTTGCTTTTTTCATTTTTGTTTTTTCCATTTTTTGCTTCTTTTTTCTTTTTCTTTTTCTTTTGGATACAACACTGATAAAACTTGAAAGTTAGTAAATTTTGACCAAGCTACAACACAGATGAAGAGGAATGGTCTAAAGTTAGTAATGTTGATCCATCTACGAGACCGACGAAGAGGCAAGATCAAGAGTTAGTGAAATTTGGTCTAGCTAGAACACCGACGAAGAGGCAAGATCGAAAGTTAGTAAATTGGGTTCAGCTACAACACCGACGAAGAGGCAGAACCGAAAGTTAGATTTGACCATGCTACAACACCGACGAAGAGGCAAGGTCTGAAGATTTGATCCAACTACGACTCTGACGAAGAAGCAGGATCAGAGGGTTGGTTTCTTTGCGATCAAGCTACGACTCTAGCGAAGAGGCATGATCGGAATTTAGCGAATTTGGTTCAGCTACAACACCGATGAAAAGACAGAATCAAAAATTAGATTTGACCAAGCTATAACACCGATGAAGATGCAAGGTCTGAAGATTTGATCCAGCTACGACTCTGGCGAAGGGACATGATCGGAGGGTTAGCTTCTCTGCGATCAAGCTACGACTCTGACGAAGAGGCATGATCGGAATTTGGCAAATTTGGTTCAGCTACAACACCGACGAAGAGGCAGAACCGAAAATCGATCACATTGGATCTATCCACACCATCAACGGAGGGGTAAGATCGAATTTTAGCACTTGGATTCCACTAGACCATCAACGAAGAAGTAGAATCGAATGACATCAATATGAATCCTACTACGCCACCAACGGAGGAGCAGGACTGGATTTCAGCAATTTAGATCTTGCCATACCATCAACGGAGGAGCAAGATCGGCGAATGATGACAACTTGACTTTTGATTTTTTGATTTTTGATTTTTTTTTGAAATTTGGTTTCACTTTTTTTTTAATTTTCTCTTCCTTTTTTGACTTTTCTAATTTTTTTGTTTTTCCTTTTTTGACCTTTTTTCTTTATTTTTTCTTTTTTGAATTCCTTTTTTTTTAATTTTCTTTTTTTTAATTCTTTCTTTTTTTATTATTTTTGCTACAACTGTAATGAAAAAGGTGAATTCTAAAGAAAAGTTTGGTCTAGCTACAATACTGTCGAAGAAGAAAGACCTGGAGAGGATTTGATCTGCTACACCACTGACGGAGAGACTAGATTAGCAAAATATGAGATCCACTACACCATCGACGAAGAGATATGATTCAGATGAAAAATTTGATCTACATCACCACCGACAGAGGCAAGATCTACATTAAGTTGGTCTACCACCACTGACGGAGGCATGATTTGCAAGATGTTGAATTGTTGTGCCACTGACAACGAGACAATGTCTGGAGAAATTTACCCCACTTTTCCATCAATAGAGTGTGGAATCTTGAAATAGTTGTCTCTGTTAGTAGGAGTAAGGATCTGGAAAATGTTGGCGTCTGTCACACCATCGTCGGAGGAATCAAATCCCACAAAG
Source organism: Hibiscus mutabilis (assembly GCA_019671005.1). NCBI lineage: Eukaryota > Viridiplantae > Streptophyta > Magnoliopsida > Malvales > Malvaceae > Hibiscus > Hibiscus mutabilis. The sequence continues at coordinate 5,354,942 of CM033720.1, forward strand.
GAGAAAATATTTGTCAGTAATTGTCCAAAAAAATTGTCGCTGATACCTTTTTATTTATATGTTTCAGCATCTTCTTTGTGTTTGGCCTCCTCCAAGACTAAGGTTGGCCGTCGTGATTGCCCCTCATGTTGAGGATGTTCAGTCTCCTCTTCGAACCTGTTTGTATGTACAATCAAAAATGCATTCATGAATTTTGTACCTAAATGCATGTGTCTATCCTAAATGTATGGTGACTTTGGTGTATACATTTAATCTAAATATATGACGTATGCAAAAATGATTCAATGCAAGATGAATATAATTAAATGCATGAATGTGATATGATTTCTGGCCCTCAATGTGATGCCCCTGACTCTTCATTGGTCTTGTCAGGATCTTGGTCTTTTGTATGTAACGGTGCCCCAACCTGTTCTTGGGTTTGATCACCTTTCGTTGGATCTTTTATCTGGGTGCATGCCCCCAACATTTTATTCGTTCTATATCATCGTCTGAAAATGCTCTAAAACTTTAGGGTGATGTTACTTGTGCATTTTGGATGTTCAAAACTAAGATACGAACAAAATATACTTGCATTGCAACTTGTAGTTTTGATCCCTTACAAAATATTCTCACTACCATTGTATTTAAGTAAGTGAGATTGGTTTACAAAAACATTACTCTGAAAGTGATAAAAACTACACGGGGACCTACTATGGTTAAGACAATGCAATATTTAAGCTGGATAATCATGGTCCAGTTCAAAAACATCTTCGACACACCCCTAATTGACATCTTCATGCTTTGGTAAAGGGTTTTTGCTTGTAGTCGTTCCTGCTGAGTCATCAAAGCTTACCACCTCAAGCTTAATGAATTTTTCCACCAACTTTTTGAAACCAAAGCAGTTTTCAATCGCGTGGCCAACTTGTCCCGCGTGATAATCGTATTTTGCATTTGCATCATACCATTTTGGAAAGGGCAGTTGTATCGGATCTCGGTAAAAAGGTGCTACCATATGTATATCGTACAACTATTTGTACAATTCTCCATAAAAAAACTGGTAATAGAGTAAACTCTATCTTTTCAGTATTCTTCTTCTGACCAGAATCTTGGCTTGAGGAACCGTGGGCACTTGTAGCTTTGGGTTGTATCACCGTCACCGGCTTCGAATAGCCAACATTAAAAATTCCAAAAGAATTCACTTCATTGTCCCTCTTCCCATACGAAGGCTTCTTATGGGATAAACTTCCACCAACATCGATCTTTCCACTCTTAACAGCATTCTCAATGAGCTCACCAGATAGCACTAGATCAGCAAAATTGGTAGTTGCATTGCCTATAAGGCGATCTATGATTGGGCCCTCCAAAGTCTGGATGAATATGACCACTGTTTCTTTCTCACCAAGAGGGGGCTAGACTTGTGCAGCTATATCTCTCCATCTCTGCGCGTATTGTCTGAAATTTTGATTAGACCTCTGATTCATGTGTTACAGAGTCCAACGATCAGGTACAATATCACTGACGTGTCGGTACTGCTCCAGAAAAGCTCTAGCCAAGTCTTTCCATGATTTTATCTGATGACGGCTTAACTGATTATATCAGCGGGCGGCAGATCCTGATAGACTATCCTGAAAACAGTGTATTAACAACTTGTCATCTCGGTCGTATCCTGTCATCCTCTTGCAGAACATAGTGAGGTAAGCGCGAGGGCAACTGGTTCCATCATACTTTTCAAACTCTGTGATCTTAAATTTTGGGGGTAACACCAAATCTGGAACAAGGCTGAGTTCATTGGCTTCAAATCCACTGAAGATATCCTCTACCTCCATAGCTTGCATCTTTTCTTCGAGTCGTTTACAACGTTCCTCGATCTCTTTCGATTTCTCGGTTTTTAATTTCTCATGTTCGATCAAATGTTCCATCTCGGAGACAAATTTTTCAGCCTGATTGCCCTATAGTTTAGCTTCTAATGTGGCGGGAAAATTTACCAGGATAGAGGCGCTGGCCTGAAGTGGTTGTGATTTTTCCATAGAAATTATCACTTGAGGGTTGGTTTGATTTTTAGCTTGAGTAGGGGTGAACCCTGGAGGATATATAAGATCTTCATTTTCTTCTCCGAGACCTGCCCCAGGGTTGATAGTAGAGGCCTCTCCATGTTTAGGAAACTTACATCTGAGCATCTGTGTCAATTTACCGAGTATGTCTTGTTGAGATTTCGCAAACTGATCTCTTATCTCTTGCTGGGTTTTGGCTAATTGGTCTTCCAGTTTTTGGGTTAAATCTGCCTGCAAAGTCTTCTGGTTCTGCTCAATCCTATCCAGTCTGTCTTCATTTGCCATCTTTGTCTTGCTTCTTGTTCTGTATGAATGTTGAATCGATTGATCTTTCGTCTTTCCTAGTATTGCTGTCACGGGGCATCCCGATGATCGGTCTCAAAATGAATGCATGTAAAAAAAGACAAAGTATATGTCCTATATGCGAATGCACCGATACAAAAATCAAAATGTCATGATATGCAATGCAATGAATGCCAAAATGAACATATATGATGTGATCACAAAATTAGGTCAATTTGGAATTAAAATAATCAGATGAATAAATTAAATAGCAAATATGGTAAAAATGAAAGATTTCTGATCGGGCAAACCACTTAAACCAACACATTTATGTCATGCACTGCTAATGCAACACAAATATGTGTAAAGTAAAAATAAAACAAAAGAAATGAGTTAGTACCGAATAAACTCAATAAAAAATAAAGTAGATAAGGCAACAAACAGAGTAATCCTATTTATCCCATCTAAAACACCTAAGTTATCCGTATGGCTCTAAAAGGGTGGGCTTTCTATATTCTCTACATGCAATTTTGGTGCTATGAGATACCAGAATTGTCCTTGTTGTCCCATACTAAGAGTAGCAAGGCCCCCGGTCATCACCCACTATAGGCTCCTTTCAACCGGGTTCAACTCAGGGGGACCCATTCGCTTATACTCATACGAAGGAACGATATCCTCACGAAAGCATAAGGTACTCAAGCCCTGAAGGTACTTGCTAGGCCCATACGGAGGAATGATATCCACACAAAAGCACTAGCGTTTTCCCCTACTTAAAAGGACGGGTTTATATGCCAAATTTTAAATGCGTTAAAATAAACGCGCACTTACAACCGAATGTTAGTTTAATAGTCACTTTAATCCGAAACTTTCGATATCAGTAAAGTGATAATTATTTAAAAAGCTCGACTCTCTTTTATTTTTGAAAACCAAAAAAATGTCCCCAGCGGAGTCGCCATCTATAGCGATCATTTTTCGCTAAAAAATGAGGTTTTAAGGTGTTTGGGGTCTTTTGGGTATTAAAAATGTCTTCCATTGATGTTTTAGAAAAGAACCGTATTATTTTAAAAATGGAGTCGCCACCGGCTACTAAGGTAGGCCGGGCACCATAAAAACTAGAGATTTTAAAAATGTCGGGTTCGGGAGTCGGTTACGGATGGGGAAGGATTAACACCCCCACACCGCCCAAAATTGGTACTTTAATAATTACCGCTTTATTAATATTAAACTTTTCGGATTAAAGTGACAATTAAATTAAAATTTGGTTATAAGCGCGAGTAGATTTTAAAGGCCATGTTATTCGAGAGTAAACCGAAAGACCACCATCACTACGCTTGATACTCGCCACGTTTACGCTCGAATAAAAGGGCACCGCATTGACAATTTATATTCAAATATGTACAAAACATAAAAAGCAGTAATGTGAAATATATATAAAAAAAACCAATGTAATTCATATATACAAAAAAATACATAATGCTACGTATATGTTAATGGTACTATATAATATCATATATTATTTACAAAACATTAATATATATATAATATAGAAAATAAATACACGGTAATTAAAAGGAAAACAATGACTTAGGATAGGTCAAAATACCACATTTAAATATGTACAAAAATAGGCATTTAATGACTAAAAGGGAATAAAGCAAAACTTGAATAGCTAAAAAAAAGAATAAGAAAGATTTGCGGATTTTTTTAGGAAATAATAATAATAATAACAACAACAACAAATTTTAAATGGTATTAAACTATATATATAAAAAAAACTATGCTATATATATATATAAGAACATAAAAGCAGTATATACACACACCATATCTATATAATATATACAAGCTACATCTATAATATAATACCATGTATATATACACGTAAACTACATATAGAGTATATGATGATACATATAACATGCTAAATACCAAGGAATATTAATATATATATATATATATATAGAAACAATCATGCAAGAACAAATAAAAAAAATATTACAACAAAACCACATATTAATCATATCAAAAACAAAGATATACATACATACCGTACATGTAGAAATAAATAAGAGAATAAAATAAATACGAATCATGATAAAAAAAACACATATTTATAGATGAGAAGATAAAAAATAAAAATATTAAACAACCACAAAAAATTAATCTAAACACATTCTAACAAGATATAGAGACATATGAACATAAAAATATATAAAAACGTAAGAACTAAAAATAAATAAAAGATTACTAATAAAACATCATTTCTATTAGATCATAAAAAAGGGATTATACCACAAACATACACCAAAAAAATAAATACCCAAATTTAAATATGGTAGTGAGCTCTCTCCCTTTCCTTCCCAATTTGTGGCGTCTTCAAACAGCAAAAAAATGAGAGTAAAATGCCGCCCCCTCCTTTTTCCAACTTGCCGAGAGCCCCCTCTCATTGTGCTCTCCTTTTTTTCAAATTATTTTGAGACCCCCCCTAAAATGGATAATAAGGGAGCTTAAATGATGAGGTTGAGTGGAGTGTTAGAGAAACACTGCAGAGGCATGGGGCAGCAGGGCGTGGGATGTGGGTTTGCAGGGGAATGGGCGGCAATGCTTTGCACATGCCTTGCTTTTTTTTACTATTTGGTTTTTTATTATTATTTTTTAATTTGATTTAAATATGATGAATGTTCGAATATAATTTGAGGCCCGAACAAAAAAATAGGTATTACACTGCTTGTAAACTTGCTTTATGCGGTTCTTACATGATAAAAATATGAAAAACACCACTATTTTGTTGTTTTCATGTTTATGTTTTGTAGGTTGGAACTAACTATAACATTGTTTGATTGATGGTGTTTTTTTTTTTTTTGTAACAATTGATTGATGCTTTTGCGGCATATAAAAGAGTTGGTTTTGTTCGTCGGAACTAAACTATAACAGTATAATTCATTAATTTACTAAAATATAATTTAATGGTATTTAATTTAATAAGAATATTTATAGTTGATTATTTCATACCTCCCCAAACTATAGCATAAATGTTAGGCATAAAAGTTAAATAAGTACTTAAACTATGCATTTTTTTCATATAAGTGCAAGAACTATATTTTGGGCCAAATAGGTATTTAACGTTTCATTTCGTGACTCATTTAAGGTTTTTCTGTCAACGGACGTTAAAAAAATTTCGTCATCCAATCAAAACATGACACGTACCCTATTTTTTATATATATTTTTAACGTAACACTCTCGACCCGGATGTCACATTTGAGCCTCAAGCCTAAACCAAAACCATAAACATTTAAAGCTAACAGTTGAAAATATAGTTAAATAATCAAAACGGTATAACGAAGCTCTAATTTAAATTTAAAACATTTGAACATTCAATTTGATTTATACAATTTCAAAAAAATAAGGATTACAAACTCCATCCCTTAAGGTCCTATGAATACATAGTCCACTAAACACAAGTATCGTACTCTAGAGATTACCACATGCTAGAATCACATACCGATAATGCTCCTCGATCTCACAATCCAACGATCAACCTACGCACAGAAACAACGATTCCGAGCGCTGAGCTTACAAAACTCAGTGGTACACATCTACTTTACCATATTTCATGCTCATCATAAACATAAGTATGAAAGCTAGTACGAGCAATAAGGAGAGATAAATAAACACGTGGCGCTATCACTAGTCGCCTAAACACATGCTCTCATCATAGCAATCATCATGCATGGCACACAAAGCCCAACCATACTCATAACATGGCAATATAACATCACATAGATATGACGCTACCTCTAGCCGCCAAATCATATAGCATAGCAAGAAAGCATATGTTTCTCATAGCATATAAGCTTTATAGGAGCGAGGCTCGATCCCACTAAGCATCGGGATCATACACTCTGAGTGAGGCCTAGTCCCACTAAGCATCAGGATCATACACTCTTTGGGGTGAGGCCCGATACCATTAAGCGTCGGGATTATACACCCATGCTCGAAATCTCTCATCAAGCATCTTCGAATGAGGCCCAGTACCACTAAGCGTCAGGATCATACATTCGGCAATCTTTAACCATGGTGTTGTAACGCACTCTTTCTTACCTTGGGTATCCGTATCCCACCAAATAATGGTAACTCAACCATCTAGGTGTCCATATCAGCACATAGCAAGGACACGTCTACCACACAGCACACAGCATCACATGATCCACCAAGGATCCCTATAGTTGCTATTATCATCAAGTCATCCAACGCTTACCAAGTTATTAATTAGCATAGAAGTGTACATTAATCATCCTCATTAATTTTCTTTATTAATATCCATATTATCTCATTTATTAAGGCATAATTTGACTATTAATATACACATCAATTTCCACCCTTAATTTTCATTTATTGATTATTTAACGTATCAAGTACCGGTACTCGAACACGAGTATCAATACGGTGCCCTCGAGTATCGGTACTCACAAGCGTACCGATATAAAAACTGTTTACTGGAAATTCTAGATTTCCACAAATATCGATAAGGGTCGTCCTGTACTGATACGGTCAAAGCTCGTACCGATACCTCATTCATGGATTTGTACCATTTCCTCGAATTACAATATTACTATGCTTTATTCGATCCCTAAAGCTTATAAAAGTCATTAGGGTTTGTTTACTAACGTATTCCATTAATTAATATTAATTATCGGCTCTATGATCATTTATTCGAATATTACCAATAATCAGTACATTTAATATAATTTCCATCAAATCCCCTAATCTATTCAAACAAACATACAAGCCATCACAAATATTTCAATCAGTCAAACAATCGTCAAATAATCATACGGGCATCTTGAAAGACCCTAAACGGTCTCTAAAGCCTTTACAAGTCTCAACATCATCATGCACCTCATAAATATTGAGTCTCATAATACTGATCTCTACTCATGCTTATTCATCGTCTATCTATTTTGCAGATACTAATACGTAAAGCAATCACATTTATGATGCTCATGAAACAATAAGAGTTTGAGGTGTACTAACCTTAAGCCAAAGCGATAAATCCTCATCTGAGCTTCCCGATTTTTCCACTTGGTTTGATATCCATCCCTGAATAATCCTCATATAAAAACGAATATGGAAATATAATAATTCTATGCATCTCCTATTCAATTCACAGGTTAAACACGTAAAAATAGTTTATCAGGTTCGAATTTAGCGAAATAGACTGCGCCAACGGACTCAGAACGTCGAGAAACCCTCGGGTATGATCTTCTAAAAAAGTCAACAGCCGATTAATGGCTGATCAACTCTAGTCAACGCCGACCAAATGCCCGACGATCTGGTGCGGCGTGGTGTAGGATAACCAGGTTGCACCCGCAGGTAGTGATCTAGTGCGACATGGAGCATGTACATCCGGTGGCCAGACGATGGCATCGAGCTTCAGTCTCGTAGTTCTTCAACTAGTGAGCACGTTGTTGGCCTTCATTTTTTGTTTTGGCCACCGAAAATGCTCTATTTCGAGCTTGGCCATTTTTTTCTCTCACCTCTTTCGACGGAAGCTCTGACGGTGACAAGACGACCACCGATCGACTCGTCTCGACTAGCCCGACCCAATGATACCACCGGTGAAACTTTACGACAATCGAATCACCTTCAAAATAAAATAAAACCTCTCTCTAAAACCCTTTTTCTTTTTCTCGCCTTCCAACATTCTCTCTCCATTATTATTATGATTTTTCCCTACTATCCCTTTTCTCCCTCTTCATAAAATATCTCATTCTCTTTTCCAACACTCTCACCTTTTTAAATTTCAAACACCACCCATAAAAATTCATTCTTTCAACTTGGATAAGGCCATTAAATAAAGGCCCAAAGTCCATATCCAAATTCTCTAATTGGGCTCCCAACATAAAGGCCCAATACCAGGGTCCGAGACCCGATTCGCGTAACCCAAAATTCGGGTCATTACATTTAATTTCTAATTTTTTTTATAAATTTAAATTTCTTTAAAAACCCAAAAAATTTAATTTATTTCAATTAAACCCCCAAATCACATCTCTTTCACCTTCTTCTAGCATCCCCCATAAGTTGGTGATTCACCGTTTATCGCCCAAGTTTCGTGTACCTCACTATTCGACATCTGCCATCCTCTACCTGTCGATGGGAACCCAAACGATCTCTTTTTCTTCATTGTTGGGTGTTCGTAGACAGTGCAATCTGCGATTTATTCGTTGGTTTTTGACGACGAGATTATGGGGTTTTCAGGAGGGGGAGTCCAATGAAAATAAAGGTGGTCTGTGGTGATTGAATCAGTGGCCGATGGTGGAAGAATTTAGGGTTAGGGTTTGGGATTTTTTTAGAAAAAAATAAATATTATTGCATTAGTTAGTATATTTCATTTTTTTTATTTTTCTCATTTTACAATTTTAATTTTAGAAAATGAAAAACATGTCACTTGTTCGAATTTCATTGGATAACGAAAAAAATAGCATATGTTACAAAAAATATTAAATAGGTCACGGAATAAAACATTAGGCACCTATTAGACCCAAAATATAGTCTAGGCACCTATTTAAAAAATGGTATAATTTAGGCAAATTTTTTTGACAAATCCTAATTCTAATCCTAATCTTACCTAGAAGAAAAGGGAAGGAGGGACTCTAAGGAGTGGGAAGGGGAGTGCTCCTAATGGATCTTGAACCATGACCTATGGGAATATGAGGGAACAAAGATGAGCAGCTTGGCCAACCGGTCAAATATGCTTGCTCTTAATAACACTCTTTTTTCCAAACTATATAATAGCACTATTTTTTAACATATTATATTCGAATTATCCATATAATAAGTTTTCCCATTTAAAATTTCACTCACTTGTTTTAAATATGCTGTATGTTATATTCTAATTAACATTCTACGCTTAAAATGGCATTAAGTATATGAAACGATTGAATAAATATGATATTAACTCATGGAATACTTAATGGGAATGTCTTAAAGTTAAGAGATCGATTCACAATTTATACCATAATTTAAGGACGTTGATGAAGTTAAACCTAAAATTGATATACCACATTCCCTGTACCGTATTTTTATTTTATTTATTTTTCACTTTGTCTTCCGTTAAGAGAAACAATCATATGACCTTTGGAATCAAAGAAAAGAAGGCCAAATTCCCCCTTTCCTCCAACGGCAGTTTGACTTTGGTCAATCTGATCTCTTCCCCTCTCTTTGCCGATCGGACCTTTGGACTGGCCTGTGTTAAAGGTATTATCTTTTTCTTCATTTCTACTCTTTCTAATTTGCATGGTTTTCTTTCAGGAGTTTGATTTAGTTTTGAGTTTTCTTCCTTGGTTGATTAGCGAAATAAGATGGTTGGTGGTTTTAATTTTAGGTTTCTCGACTATTTAGGGCTTGATTTGTTGATTAAATTTCGAATTGTTGTTTTCTAGCTGGGGGTTGACTCAGATTAGGGTTTTGACCTTCTGTATCCTATAATTGACTGTACAAGATCAGAAGAATTGTTGTTTCAAGGAACGAATTTTGGGATAGTTTTGGAGGACAGTGCTTTGATATTGGAGGACAGTGCTTTGTTTAAATCTTTGGTCAACTGAATTCTGATCACAGATTAAATATGGATGAAACCTTCTGTTTTCCTACAATTTTTTTCCTTCTTTTTTTTTGGGGGGGGAGGGCGTATTGTGGATCGAGACTGGCGAACCGGTTCTAAACTACGGACAGTCTTATGAAGTTTTTTTGTGCTGAATTGTATGATCTTAGTTTTATGTGGAACAAGTCTATTGGAATAGAAATTGTTAATCAAGTCTTCGTCTCGAAAAATTAAGATATTGTCAATTTTATGTTATAATCTACTCTAAGTTGTGATGGATGACGAGTGATGATATGTTAGAGTTGCTTTTTTTTTTTTTGCAGAGTAATTGAGACTTTATTTGATGGGAACATCATCTGGTTCTAATATTAACCACCAGCCTATGTCAAAGATGTTGCCCCCACGTCAACAACAACAGCCAGGGAGCTTACAGACTTCATTGTCCTTAGTCTCCTCCGACCCTCACATGTTGCCTAATGCCCAAGGGCCCAGATTTAACTCGGACTACATTCATGAGTCTCCTACTGAGAGTGCTAGCTCACGAGAAACTTGGCCTACTGCTGATGCTGTAACAGCAAAGAAGTTGGTGAATGGGAAAACTGAAAATGATATCACTGAGCAGCCTGTTATTCGGCGTCTTTCTTGTGCTGATAAGATAACCCTTCGAGACATTGCAAGAGAAAGAGTTGATGTTATCTCTGAAAAGATGCATCGCCTACCTGATGAGTTTCTAGATGAGCTAAAGAATCAGCTCAAGACTATTCTGGAAGGCAATGGTGGTTCACAAAGCCGGGAGGAGTTTTTGATTCTTCAGAAGTTTGTTCAAAGCAGATCTGATTTAACAGCGAAGACATTGATTAGAGCACACCGAGCACAGCTTGAGATCCTCGTTGCAATAAATATGGGAATTCAGGCATTTTTGCATCCAAACATCAGTCTATCCCAAACCTCTCTCATTGAGGTTTTTGTGTACAAAAGATGCAGAAATATTGCATGCCAAAACCAGCTACCTGCAGACGACTGTGCCTGTGAAATATGTGCTAGTAGGAATGGATTTTGCAATCTCTGCATGTGTGTTATCTGCAACAAGTTTGATTTTGAAGTAAATACCTGCCGCTGGATTGGTTGTGATTTCTGTTCCCATTGGACTCATACAGATTGCGCTATTCGTGATGGTCAAATTTGTATGGGTCCTGCTAAAAGTGGAGCAGGTCTTACTGAAATGGTTTTCCGCTGCCGAGCTTGCAATCGAACATCTGAGCTGCTGGGCTGGGTTAAAGATGTCTTCCAACATTGTGCTCCAGCCTGGGATAGGGAGGCCCTCACGAGAGAACTTGATCTTGTCAGTAGGATTTTCCGTGGCAGTGATGATCCAAGAGGGAAGAAACTCTTTTTGAAGTGTGAGAATCTTTTAGAAAAAATGAAGGGTGGACTAGCAGAGTCGACAGCTTGCAGATCAATATTAATATTTTTCCAAGGTACAATGTGTGCTAATTATTTTATCTTGCAAATTACTGGTTAAAAATGTGCGGAGATGAAAGTTCTATACTCGGCTATGCATTTGCTTCTTTTTTTCTTTCAATGGCATTTAATGAACACTAGAATCATTTCCGTACTAAATCCCGAAAGAAGTAGGGAAGCTCTACTTAGTTGCCATAATCATTTCCTCGTCAACCTTCTTGTGATCCTGTATTGCTGCAGGTGAGCATGATTTAAGGTCCAAAACAAAAACACCAGTCTAAACTAGGATTTTATCTGAGCCTGATGGCAGCTGCTATTTGAATGTGAAAGTTACTTGAAATTAACGATTTGTAATGCTTTTTATACATCTAATGCTGTTTCCCCCCTCTGGTTTTCTGTTGACATAATGGTTTCATTTTTTTTGGTCCGACTTGTAAGTTTTCCGCTGCTTTGATATGTGTGATTCTCGCTGAAATTTTAAATGCCCTTTGTGAGTTTTTCCCCCCTTCCTTTTAATCATTGTAACTCCTCTCTATAGAGCTTGATATGGAATCTTCAACAAGCCTGGAGAATGGGGAAGGCTTGGTAGCACCCCAAGAGGCATGCAATCAGATTGCAGATGTAGTGCAGGAGGCCATAAGGAAGATGGAAATGGTGGCCGATGAGAAGTTGAGGATGTTCAAGAAAGCTCGCTTGGCTCTTGATGCTTGTGAGCGGGAGCTCGAGGACAAAGCCAAAGAGGTAGCAGAACTGAAGGTGGAGAGGCAGAAAAGGAAGGTGCAGATAGAAGAGCTGGAGAAAATCGTAAGGCTTAAACACGCAGAGGCCGATATGTTCCAGCTCAAGGCCAATGAGGCAAAACAAGAGGCTGAGAGGCTTCAGAGTATCGCTCTTGCTAAGTCTGATAAATCAGAGAAAGAGTACACGAGCAGTTACCTGAAACTTCGATTGAGGGAGGCAGAGGCTGAGAAGAATTATTTGTTCGAAAAGATAAAGCTTCAGGAGAGCTCCCGTGCATCACAGTCACAGAGCAGTAATGGAGGTGAGCCTTCGCAGATGACCTATTCCAAAATCCGCGAGCTTCTCCATGGATACAATGTCCCCTCTAAAGCAGACTCTCAGTCGAACGAGCGCCACAGTTTCAGAACAAACCCCTAAAGAATTCCGGATATATGAAGCCAGTTGCATTGCTGGTATAGTGTAAGATTTGCTACTTAATTTTAGCCATGCCCTTGAACCTTTAATCAACCTCAGTTAACTTGTTATTATCCTGTAAAAGTAATTGTAGTAGTTGTAAAATCTTTCTTTAGCTTTTTGTAACTATGCTAACATTCTTTCCTTATGGACCTGCTGCTTCATGTTATTTTTTTATAAAACGCCAAAAAATTATGTGCTTAAAACGAATTCGAACCTAAAAATTAATACCTTCTGATAATTATTACGATATGCATTATTTATTATACTAAAAATTGTAATTGTAACCTAAAAAACAATAAGGGTAAAGTACACAGCTTGTAACCGAACTTTTAGGGCGGTTTTATTTTAGTCACTAAACTTTTAAAAAATTCATTGGGTCACTTAACTTTTAATTTGGACCTTTTCGTTATCTTCTGTTAGAAAATGATGATGTGGCCGTTAGTTTTTATTTTTATTAAAATAATATAATTTGAACCATTTATTGTTAATTAAAATATTTTAAAACATTCCATCTACTTCTTCAATTAATTTGAAGTGTTCAAATTGGACATAGCAAAGAAAATGCATGAATGATCGTCAAAGAGTAGGGTCCTGTGACCACATAAAAACATTTATTTTAGTCTCTTTCGTTACCTTCCATAAAAACTGAGAGGCAATGCAATGGTGAAAACTAAATCTTATGGAGATTTGCTTTTCTGTCATGATTCCGATGTCTAGACGCCACCTTGATGTTAACATCACATTAATCTGTTTCAAATGTCTTTTGTCATCAAAATGGGTTAATGCCTGCAGATGAGAGCTGGAAGCAGATGTTTTGACAAGCCATCTGCTGAATATAAAGACAATCAGAGGTTAATCTAATTTGATAAATTCTATTTTATTATTTAAATTTTTTTAAATAATTTTTTAGTCGAATTTGTTCGGATTTCTATTAAAATTTAATTATAATATTTATAATATTATAATATTAATTAATTTTAATTTAAACAATTTTCTATAACCATATATAATATACATATATTTTTCATAAGCGTAAATAAAATTTATAATTTTATTTAATAGATCAAATATTATCTAAAATTATATATGATATTATTTTTTAAAGAATTTATTTTGAAGAAAAATATTAATGAAAATATAAAAGAGTCAATGAATTAATGGAAAGAAAGAATTTATAAAGAGTTACGATCATAGAATTAATTTTTCTCTACTCTAAAGTGGTGAGAAGTATATGATTCCAATTTGCTAAAAAAGGAATTGAAGAAATATAAATTGAAAAACTCAATTTCAAATTCAAAAACCGTTCCATAAATTATTAAGAACTTTCGAGTTATTTGAGTTGACGAGTCTTATTCCAATTGAATCAAACCGAATTTATAAAATTCAGGTCTAGTCAATAAATTATATTTTTTTTTCAAGTCTCATAACTATTTCATAGTACAAGCAGAGATTCATATATTCACTTCTAATAATGACATCCAACATATTCTTAAAACATGCTCTGAGATACAAGGCAGACAAATACCATAAAAAACACATAAACCTAACATCAACATATTGCAATAGAACAGCAAACAAGGCCAACAGATCTTAGTTGAAGTAATTATTTAGTCATTGCACCAAAAGAGAGGCAATACAGAAAACAAAATCTCCATGATGATGAACTATAGATGATCAAGAAAGCTCACAATATGTGCATTGATTCAGTAACACAATCTCACCACATCAAGGTAAACTTGAGGGCAACGACAACGCTCGTCTAACACGAAACCTAGGATGATAACGGCGGTTTATATACTGTACAATAAACATGCTGTACACGGAAATTTCCTCAACTCAGCATGCCTAGCAAGCAATGTTCTCTCACCAAATGCAGAAAGCCTCCTCTTCAGGCAGCAGAGGAGTTCTGCAAAGAGGGCATGTAACATTCCAATAATTCAACCACTTCTCCAAGCACGCCTTGTGAAATAGATGGCCGCAGGACAAGTGGTTAATCTCCGATTTCGGCTCAAACTGAGTCAGGCAAACCGAACAGTCATGCTGTGGCTGCTTGCAGCTACATACGGCATCAAACCGAATCACAGGGGTCCTACTCTGGAACTCCTCAATGTAACCATCAGGAGTATTAAGGTGGAACTCAAAAGGTTCCGAGGAAATTTCAGCAGAATCCAAGGATGACGATGACGAGAGATGAATACCGACAATGTGAAGGATTGATCGGATTATGCCTTTAACTATAGATATGGATAAAGCTGTGTTTACTAAGAGTACACATAGCACTCCTTCTGATGGAGTTGGGAGACTTGAGAGTCCCATTTTCTGTATCAAGATAGAATTTTGTTATGGGATCCAGAAAAGAAAAGAGATGTGCAATTCGAGATGTTCGAGGCTTAGTTTAGCTGAACAAATGATTTTAATCAGCAGCAAATGAAACTAACCAAGAAAAGATGGTACTCTTTTGTTGAAATATATGACCTGAAAACATAAAACACAAATAAGAACACCAAACAAAGATATTAATCAATGCAAAAGTTACCAAATTGTGCAAAACAAAAAGGGCAAACCATGAAATCTTTAATTCCAGAACTCACATGGAGATAACCTCAAAGATAAACTGCTAGAGAACCAGGATTCAATGGTGAAATAATGTCACTTTTCCGAGATACAGTTACGAATCCCGAACATAAACCATAGAATATACCTAAACTATACCAAAACAAGCTAATAACATCCCCACAAAAGATCAATGCTAAATAAACCATCTTTTTTCTTAATTCCACCACCAAGATCTAGCCATACTCAAGCATGCTGAAAATAGGTAATCAGAGTTCTAACAAAATAGGGGAGAGGAAAGCAGCATATTTCCAATTGGAAAATCCAATTAATTAACTCCATAAAAATGCATCAACAAAATCTAACATATTTATCCATACTATAAAAAGAAACCCAAAAAGTTAAAAGTAATATCCATCATTGGCTTCATTATAAAAAAGGGATATTTTTCTCTTCTTTATGCAAAGAAACTTACACAAAAATGGTCAGCAAAGGTACCAAGAGCTAAACAGGAACTTCTCTTTCAACAGTACCGATGAAGCTGATAGAAAAGAAAACTGGGTTTTTAACGGAAGGGAAAAGAATGTAAAGCTCTAGAAGTTTTGGCAATGGCTGCTGCGCTGCGAGATCCTTATATAGCAAACCCCCACCCTAACTCTGAGACAAACTGTGGTTAGGGTTCCGTGTTTTGCGGCTTCTTTACCGTGGTTACTTTATATCATCAATCTGTCTTTTACTTCAGTTTAGTCTTTTCGTGTCTTAAAACCTAATAACCTCCATTTTTTACATTAGTAGATTAGATTAGGTTCTTAGCTGTTGTAGACAATTTTTCAATTTATATAACATATTATTTTTAAAAAAGTGAATATCAACCCTTAATTGTTCTATTAAAAAAATAATGATGAAATTTAATGATAGAGTTTAAAATTTTAATTTAATTTAAAAAATAAACGGTTTAATTTACAAAAAAAAAATCAAAAACCGGGGTATAGCTTAATTTTTTGAAAATTTAATAGATTTAATAAAAAAATTAAAAATTATGAGAGTGATATAATTAAAAAATAAAAATTGAAAATTTAATATAAATTTTTAAAAATTTTACGGAACCAAATTAATTTTTTAAAAATTAATGGGCTAAATTTTATATTTTCAAAATTTTAGGGACATGCCCGCACATGCCCCTATTACATTCCTCCACTAAGAACGAGATAGATTTCTGTTATAGTTTGAATTCCTGTCCAATTTAGATTAATTGACTAGCATATCAAATATCATTGATTATAAAAAAAATTAAATAAAAAACTATTTAAGAAATCAGCCATCCTTTGAAGATGAATTTTATTATGTTTTTTCAATGTATTTTATAATAATGTTCTCTCTCAGTACATCACATGTTTATTTTTTTATCCGATAATGTATGATTTTATCAAGGTGAAAAATCATACACAAATCATTCGCGAAACCATGACGAACGCTAGACCCCGCCCTTAACTAACGCATCCGCGAAATTATTCGCCTCGCGAAACACGCTCACAAACACACACTTGGCTATTTGGAAGATACATTATTAATGACGCAAAAACACTGCCACAGACGCCATGGCCGTTGTTCTATGTGCAACAGTCATGCAGGAATCAGATTCAATCACAATTGGACATGTCTCACCCATGACTCGAAATCATGACGAACGCTTGACCACACCCTTAACTAATGCATCCGCGAAACCATTCGCCTCGCTAAACACATTCACAAAACACACACTTAGCAACTTGGAACATACATTATCACATGTTTACTTATCACTACTTATTAATCAAACATAAAATTAATAAATTTTTATACAATTTTTTTATCATTTTATCTATAAAATATCCATTGAATTAATTTATATATATTCTTATATACAATATTTTCCTTCACCTGTATGGTGAGTGTCAAAATTTAAGTAAAATGATACTATTAAAAAGAAATTCATTAACAAATATAAACCATTGATTAAAAATATATAAATAACATAAATACAAAAATAATAATGAATATTATTCAATCTATAATTTTTTATATAGGTGTTATTTTTTAAAAATTTTGATGTATTTAATCATTACTATTATATTGTTCTATAATCTTTAATCTACTCAATATATATATATATATACATTTTTAAATTTATATTTGTTAAAAAGTTGTAATTTCAACTATACTAACCAAGTTAAGACTGAGATGACATTATTATTTTATTTATATTTATATTATTAATATAAAAATAATATAAAACTCTACACATATACATAATTTAATTTACATTTTACTAAAACAATATATCAATTTGACACATATTTAAAGGGTATATTAATTGTATAAAAACCAACTTTCAAGTTACCAGCTAAGGCTAAGCAACTTTACTTTTCCACCTGCTTTTATCTTTAAGAACCTAAACAAATTGGCAAGTTGGGAAACCAACTTTTACTTTACAACATGATTTCTAAGCCATCAACTTCCCAGCTTGGTCCTGTTTTAAGAAATACCATAAATGGATGAGCACCAAATAACCCATCTTAATTACTGCGGATTCAGAAATATTTTAAAAATATATAAAATCTTAAAATTTCAGGATAAATATCAGTTATAAAAATTAGGTTTAAATTTAAAATTAAATATGTGAATTTTAAAATGTATTAGCGTACATCCACAGCATTGACGAGTGGCATTTATTCTCTCCATTTCAAGACAAACACTGCCTTGTTTTCCCCCATTTGTCATTGTCTACTTACTGTCTCTGTGTCTTGATTTCTACTAATTTCATCAAAACATTTCTCACTTAAGAGAGGATAATAATAAGAAAAAAACTTTGATACACATGTCATGTAAATTTTAGTTTATATATGTTTTTTAATTTTAGGGTTAGGGTTTAAAGTTTAAAATTTAAGGTTAGTATTTAAAATTTTTAGGATATAGGGTTTAAGGTGTATGATTTATTTTTCAAGGTTAGGGTTAGATATTTGAAAATATTTAAGGTTTACACAAGTTTTTTAATTTTAGGGTTTAAAGATTTAGGTTGTAATTTAAGGTTTAAGTTGTAAGATGTAAAATTTAAAGTTTATCGTTAAAATTAATAGGCAAGGGTTTAAGTTTTTAGGATGCTATGGCTAAAAATTTATGTTTTAAATTTTTACGGCTTAAATATAAAGAGTTGTGTTGTGTAAAATTAATTTTACACAATTTATATCAAAATTTTACCCATAATATAAGGAGCGGACTCTTAAAGTGTATATGTTTGTCACCAGTCTGGGGATTCTAAAATTTTCCTGTTTTAAACGTGCCAAGGTATTAATGGGAGATTAGAAAAAGTTGGGGCAGATTAATGGGTTAAACACTCCATGTTTTTGGATATTAATGTCTGAATCAGAAATTATCTTTCCAACATAAGAATATTATTACAACTGCATGTCTCTTTGTTTGACCAAACAACTGTTCACTGGCAGCCATTAAAACTCTATCAACTGCACATACATACATACATACATACTTGTGTCAATAAACAAGAAAAAAGGAGCAAAATTACAGCTGCATGCTTTTGACTGCTAATCAGACATCAAAAATGTGGTTTCTTAGATGTCACGACTGCAGCAGCGTTTACAGAAGCAAATAAAACAGCTGAAGGTATATAGTTGTCTACATAATGAACACTGAGCATGTAATTATGGTTTGGAGGATCCATTAAACATTCTCTTTTCCATACTACAATAAGAACTTGAGCAGGTGAACTTGCTCGCACGTAATATGGCAGGTGGAAACCTGCGGGGCAGATTCTTGCCGAATGATGCCGGGATCCATCAATCGTAACTGGGAACCAGGCCTTGGTAGTTTATTCATGGCATTTTTCGCATATCCAACTTCCTTATGTACAACCATACAGCCTATCAATAGTTAAAAATGAAACTATGAGCATCCATTTCGCCATTTTAGGGGTAAGAATAACCACTTCTTTCCAACTAACATGTTTTTTAGGTAAGCATGGTTAAAAGATTTTACTCTCAAAAGCTTCTGGTTGGGCTCAATGGATCATAATCATAGGCATCGCCAGCTTTGACAAAACGCCCCTTCACACGCTTTCTCACATCAGCCCTTGCTTTGCGAGACGCATATCTCACTCGCTTCTCGAACCTATCATGAAATAAAGACGAAGTTAATCATACAATTTCCTTCGAAAGATGGAATTTGTATAAATATAGAACTAGATATTCAGAACCAGAAAAGAGCTTACAAGGGAGAAGATTTAAATTCCAGAAATTTGTAATGGAAGAAGCACCAAACTCACAAATTCACCGGTCAAGTAACCTTTTCTTAATGTTCATTTCCGGTCTAGTAACTATAGAGGTTATTTGCATATACTTACATTCGTGTCTTCTTCTTTTCCTTGTAACGCAAGACGGCATCACTTCTAGTTGCTGATGGGAAGGAGCTCTCGGTACATGGAGAACACCAAGGAGGCTCCCCCATGGGAAGCACAGTGGAAGCCCCACAATCTTGGTAATCTCCTGCATTACTCTCTCCAGTTTGGCCAGAAAATGTTGGATGGGCATGCCTTGCGGTAAAATACAGAATCGAATCAGTTTTATTGCTCATCATGGAATCAGCAGATGCCGCATTGCTGCATGCTGGCTGGATTGCATTGATCACTCCAACAGCTGAGCTCTGAATAGGAATAATTAGGGCCAACCATAAGAATACTTGCCACTAGCTATACAAAAACGAACAGCCAACACATGGAAGGACTGGACAGTAAAACTTTGTTTCGGTACATATACATTAGTCATGAATGTACATCAAGATCATTAACACTATTGGGCCATTGGCAACCAACTAAAACTGATCATGCCTAAATCGGAATACTATTTAAAAACATCAGAAAAAGAATAGCATTTAGAGAAATGCCAGTACAATCATCAGACAGATATACTACAGATACTGCAAAGCAAGATGAAAAGAGATGAGAGAACCTCAGCAGCCACTGCCGCCTGACAGTCTGAATCAGAAGCGGGCATGTCCTTTGTCCCAAATAAGCTAGCAATTCCACCATTCTCGAGAAGTTGTTCCGAATGATTGAGAGTCATCCCAAAGAGTTCTTCATACTTTTCAAGATTCAGATCAACTTCGTCCATGTTGAAGTCATCATAGAGATCATCCTCACAAAGTCCAGGATACTTCGTTGGAGGGCAACATGACTGCAGATTAAGTAAAAATTAGCAAAGGTTCCCAAAAAGGAACATATTATCTCTGCTAAATGCTAATAATTAAAGGAATCCTCAGGATTTTCAATAAGTGAATTTTAACCACCAAATGCTAAAGCTCTTTAGAATTAATAATAAAGGATGGCTACTCTAATTACTCTTCTTATGATCAAAATGAAATTTTGATATTTATCATCAATAATCTCAACCAATTTCCCCCTTTTCTATATCCACCACTTCCACATGCCCCTTTTCCCTTTGAAAATAAATATAATCCACAAAGCAAATGTCTGCAAAATAGGAGAGATCGGGTTTAAAATTTATGAACTCATGGCACAATAAGCATAACGTATCTCTAAATTATAATTAAGGGCAGACCTAACATTTTTTTAGTAGTACATTCAAGGCCTGACTGAATAATTCTCTCTATTCAATATAAACCTAAAAGTTGGGTCAAGAAATGCAAATATCTAACGAGACCTATAAATATAAGATCATGGTATATCAGAGGTTTACCGAAAGATCGACATCTTTTACTTTTAAGCAAAAACCCAGTTAAGTTCAAATAGAAGATATATTGGAAGCGCCTTTGATTTCCATCATAAAATGTAGTCAAGAAAAACAAGGGACAGATATTGCCATATGGTTCCCTTCTGCAGAAGGAACTAATCTGAAAAGAAAGTTGTTACTTTAACTTCAAGCTGGCAGTTACCACTGGACACTCGCTGTTAATATGTTTTACGAGTACAATTGCAAATATAAACTAAGGCAACATGGGCCTGAAACTGAAAGTACCTCAAGAACAGTTCATCTAAAATTTCTAATGATAAATATTCCAAATCCATCAATTACCTTGGACAAGGATGCATCTTTTGATCCAGATGGCTGATCCAGGAGTCGTGTCGATTTGAGTTCAGGGGTTGAAGAAGACCCACCCGAGCCACTTCCCTTATTCGTACCACATGTTTCATTAACTACAGCCATACCAGTATTATCCTGGTTCTCTTCAGGGTCCCAGGAAGTACTCTCCATGTTCTCGTTGATACTCATTAGACCTAATTCTTGTTCACAGGTAGACTGACCTGCTGAAGGAGATTGCTGAAAAAATGGCCAAATGGAAGAAAGTTCCCCGGATGATGGACAACCAGAGTAACAATTAACTGCTTGTCTCTCATGTGCCGAGTTCGAGGCACCATGTCCCATCCAATCGCAGTTCTGACAGAGCGAAACCCTTTCCTCTACACATCTAACAAAAGCAGGTTGCGAATTGCATCTTTCACATAACAATGTTCTTGAATGGCGTTTCGACAACGCATTAGCAGAATGGACAGTTCTATCACACGATAAACATAAACAGGCAGCATCAGACCGACAATATACCACCGGCCTTTGATCTCCGCAGAAATCACAAGCATAACCCATGTTCCAATCACACTACTGACAAAAACCTACAACTGTTCTCCACAATTTACAATCTTATAAGCAAACAATATATCAACTAAGATAAGTAGCTTCAAAGATAATCCCCCTCTCCACTATTTCTTCTAGCACTTCAATAGCTGCCATATACAGCACAGAATCAAATTCAATAATGATTAGCACCCAGAAACGAACATAAAACAGGAAAATAACGTGAACAAAAGAATTAAGTAAAATATGCAAACGATAGCTCATCTAACTTTAGGGTGAACTAAAACAGTAAAAACAAAACAAAGGAAAAAAAGGGGGAAACTCTCTTTTTCCTTTTAATATAAAGAAAAAAACCAGGGGATTAAGCGTTCCAATATTAGAATTCTATGCAAGCTCAATTCCATTTAAAAAAACATGTTAATAAAGGAATCAAAATATCCAAAAAAGTACAAGGATTTACCATAAATCAAAGAAAAAAATCACAACTTTAATCAAACAAAATCATGTAAACAAAACAACGAAAACAGAGAATGAATAAAAAAAACCAAGAGGCCTAGAAAAAACTAGAAAAGGGCAAATCTAAAACCCAAAAAATAAGATCAAAATTAAGTCAAAGAAAAAAATAAAAACAAACCCAGAAAGGGAAATCAAATTAAGAACTAAAATATTAGGAAACTTACCGCAAGAAAGAACAAAAACAAAAGAGGACAAGATCGGAAACAAGCTTAAATATTGAATTCAAAAAGAAAAAAAAAACGAGCTTTCCAGATTTTCTTTTCCTTCCCGTGAGAGTTTTGTTTATGGAAGTGAAGAGATAGAAATCGGTGGGTGCATATGGGAAATGCGATGACATAAGCCGATAAAAAGTGCAAAGAGAGAGAAAAACAAATAATAAAATATCTAAAAAAGTGCAATGTTTTTATTATGACCTGCCCTCACTGGATAGGTTAATTTAATATTTAAATAATTTAGTGTCAATTACTATTAATATGTTGTACTAAATAAACCTAAAATTATCTAAGTAATACCTAACTACATTTATTACCAAAGCTCACAGGTTTCAACTGTACTTAATTTAAATTAGTTATGATAAAGACTCTCTTTTTTTTTACTACACGTGAATTGATAGATAATTTAAATTAATTAATAGAGAAATAATCTATGTACTGTAAAATCTGTTTTCAATAAGTATTCATTTTTTTAAGGTTTAGATGTTAGGGGTTTGAGTTTAGAATTCAGAGGTTAGGGTTTATAATCTTAAAAGGGACATGTGAAAACTTTAAAAAACCGCTTATAAAAAAATTTATTGACGGTACATCGAATAATTACTCATTTATCCTTAATTAATAGTTAACAATATTAAGTTTTAGGTCCCCTTAAGTAAGATTGATGTTTTAATTTTTAACATTGTAAATAAAAAAAATTATGTTGAAAGGTTATTCTCACCATATGACTTTATAATATCTGATTTGAATAAATTAATTAATAAATCAGATATCGATTATTGTTTTACGAACCAAATTAAAAGAGAAGAAAAGGGCAAAAATGGGAGAGTGAAACATGAAGTAGGTTAGTTAAGTTAAATTAAATTGTCAAAGGAAAAATGTTAGGTCCCTCCTTTTTTTTTTGTTGGTCCCCCTCCCTTCCCTTTGTGTGTGATAATTTTTTTATTCTTTAATGGGTTTGTTTTAAATATTTAAACTTTAAATAAAAAAAATCCTAATATTTTATTTTAAAGGGATAAGGCAACCACTTTAAATCCAATTACACAAGCAAAACCAAAAGGTGAAGCCAAAGGTATGTTTTAAATATTTTATAGTATCTTTTAATAATCATAATATTGATAATAAATAATTAATTTTTCCACACGTGTGTGTTGCACGTATATAAACACGTGTATTTTTTGTTTAATATTTTTAAATATCAAATTAGTAATATATTGAAAAATAAAAAAAAATCAATCAAATTAAAATTTTATTCCAACTCATACATATATATATGTATTATAATATGTTATTCTTATGCTGCTTCATTCCTTGTGACTGAGTGGGTAAGGAATGGAATCAATAGGGTATAAAATTTACATCCAGATATGATACTACTCCTACTAATATTTTATGCACTGACAATAAAAAATAAAAAGTCTGAGTGATTTAATTTTAAAGTTTATAGATTCAATTTAAAATTTAAATTTAGGGGTTTAGATTTATGAGTTTATAATTAATGTTTAAGGTTATAATTTAATGTTTAAAAGTTATGATTTATGTTTTACGTAATATGATTAGATATCTATATTTTAATAAACCTTAAATTCTAATCATATTCTCTAAATTTAAAATCCTTAAACTTAAACCACTAAACTTTAAAATTAAAATATTTATAAATTTTTTTATTTTTATCGCTAATACATAAAATAATTACCTAATAATAATTTATTATTATTGATGCACTTTTTTATCAGCAAAGTAAAGTGTGAAATGTTGACCGAACTGCACCATAACTGCAGGAGGTTTCCTACCTAACAGACCGCCAACAACCAACCTCAATTCAATGCTTCAAAAGGTCAGAAGAAACCTTTTCATTTCGCCAGATCCCTACCATGAAAAAGAGAAATCCAAAAAAAATAAATAAATACCCTTAGAGCCATAAAAAATTATCCAACAACTAACTTTTATTCTAAAATCATGACAATCCCATTGATTATTAACTAAGTGTTGATATAATAACGATAATTAATTGTTGTAACTAGGGATGATAATAAGCCTGATCAGTTCGCAAGTTGCTCAGGCTCAGCTCAAAATCTTAACAAGTTGAGTCGAACAGACCCAAACTCAACTCGAAAAATTTGTAAATATGCTCGAAATAATTATATATATGATATTATATATAGTGTATATATGTTTCAGTGTTGCTAACTTATTATTATGGTTAAATACTTTAAATCCCTTCTCTAAGTGGATAATTTAGAAAATGTTATGATTACTTGCGAACTTCAAAAATAAATATTATATTTTACTAAACAGATTTTTAAATGTTATTTTTTTAACTTCAAAAAAATATTTAAAAGCGATTTGAGGAAAGCAACTAAGCCGAGCCTGGGCTCGTTATCACCCCTAATTGTAACTTTCAAGTTCATATACTCGCGCCGCTTTCAAATGTTATTTTTTAAAACTTAAAAAAATATTTAAAAGGAATTTGAGGAAAGCAACAAGTCGAGCCAGACCCGAGCTCAAACTGTCCAATTCGAACTCGAGCTTAAAATTTTGAGCTCGAATTCAAGCTTAAAATTTTAAGCTCGACGAGCTTTGAGCCCGAGTCTAGACTCTTATCAACCCTAGTTGTAACTTTCCAGTTCATATCCTCTCCCGCTTTTAATCTAATTGCTAGATGACGACTCATTCAGATTAATTCCTTTTTCCAGAAAATGCTTCTTCTGATTATAAAATATGCAAAATATAAGAGATATTTTTTTGATAGACCAAATGAAGTAAATAATAAGATTCTCATCAAAGTGTTAATAAATACTCAATTAACTAAATCAATTTATATTAAAGAAATATTAGATAAATTAAAACATAAGACATACGAAATATAAAAAATCAATATGATAATATGAACCATAAAAATCTACCAAAGGCAAATTATTAATGTGTTAAAAAACATTAATAGTATTTAAAATACATTAATGATTTGTGCACTTTTTTTATTTTTTTTCCTTCTTCACTTAAACGACCTTGAATATCTCTTCTACTGTTTTTTCGGTATAATCATTGATACCTAATTAAATGATCTATTAATTCAGACCGAATACTATATATGTTTATTATGGGGACGATCATCCCAATCCAGCCTGTTACATTCACAATATTAAAGTTCGAATCTCTAATTTTACTTGAATGATTTAACGTCTCATCAAATTAAACCATCGGATATCTTACCTTATTTGAATACCTAATTTTAATTGTACACGAAATTTTTTAAATCATATACATGGAAGTTGCCAATTTTATTAGACATGCTAACATGTTCCCGTTGGAGCACAAGAAAGGTGATGGGGGAGTCAACATTATATTTTCAGCACAAATAATTGTCAATTTTATTAGGCCACAGCACATTCCGACGGTTTTTAAGTGTGCAACACACATGAACCACGTGGTCCTTTTGTGTTTTAAATGTTACAAAACACATATATATATATATATATATATAATGATTTTGACATTTCAACCACCAAAATTCCCATTATAATTATTTGGGATGATAAAAAATAAATGTTACGGATCTTACTTGTGAAAAAATTATAGTTAAATCTAATTTATAAGGAAGACATAACGATTCATTATCAAATTATACGAAATCTCGTTCTATAGAAATAGTTTTTTTAGGCATAAAGTCAAAAAAAATGTCACTAACATTTGACTGAATAGTCATTTTGATTCATATTCTTTTTTGAACCAATTTAACCCCTAACATTATTTTGGGTCAAAATAGTCCCTATGCGGATGAAAATTATTAGTCAACTGACGATAAACAACTTGACAAAATGATACGTCAGAAGAAAAAAAATATTTTATATTTTGTACAATTTTGTAAAAATATTTTTTTACTAATGTGTTATTATGTAAAGTTAGCGTATTTGTCTATATGGCTATGATATCGCGGCGCGCACTGTTGTGTAGGTTTGTCACGTTATTTCAAACTGTTTTATCGTCAATTGACTGACAATTTTCATCCGTATAGGGGCCATTTTAACCCAAAATAAAATGTTAGGGGTTTAAATTGGTTCAAAAAAGAATATGGACCAAAATGACTATTCAATATAACATTAGGGGGCATTTTTTTGACATTATACTTTTTTTTATTTTGTTTAGTAGAATTGAAATACAATTTATGAAAATGTAAAATGTTTTTTTTACGTAGTTTGTGTTTATAAATTTATAAAAAAAAAAACACGTGACATAAATGTTCACTAAATTTCAACCAAAAAAAGGAAAATTGAAAAAAAATTATAAACTAAAAGAACAAGAAAACTCTCATTATAGAACAAAGATGAGATTCAAACTTTAGTTCTTATTATAGAATTAATAAATATAATTCATATTAACATAAACAAATATAATATCGTCATTTTATTTCGTTTAGTTTATTATTATCATCATATAAAACAAATCGAAATATCATATGTCTAGAACAAGAGAAATTTTATATGATTCGAATTTAATTTAAATTGATTGATTTTTTAATAAAAAATAAGACTCGATCATAATTTACATTTATTTAGCGATCTGCTGGATATTTAATCTAAGCTGATTTTTTTAATAAAAATGAGACTCAAAATTCTTTAGAATATTAATATAGAACAATTACAATATTAATGTTGGTCCTTGCTAAGAAAAAGATTCTTGAAATAAATTTTATTAATTTTATATTGATTTTAGACCATTAAATAATTAATTAATGATCGAAATTAAAATTAAAAATAATTCAGTGGTCTAAAATTAATATACAACTTTTTTAATTTTTTACATTTTATAAATAGATCCTGCTTTTGTTTGAGATGTGATCCAATTAAATGATGTAAAACATTTTAATTTATATTTTCCATGTTTTATGATAATATCGATTATCTGTTTAACATTTTTAAAAGTATAATACTTTTAAATTATTTTGCATATCAAATTCAATGCTTTTAAACTATTAAAAAATAAATTAGGTTTTTCTTACGTAACATAAAACTTTTAAATTTTACATATTTTTCTAGATTATTAGACGATGATAAACAAATAGTTAGGATTAACAATAGAAAATGAACAGATTTTTTATGAAAAAATAATAAGATAATTTTAGTTATTCATTTATCATCATTAATATAAAACTAAATGAATTTTTATATGATATAAATGAATCTTAATTCCTACAGAATAATCTTATATATATTACAATTGATATATACTAAAATAATCGTGTGCCGTGGTGGATAGGGATGTTCATTGTTGGATATCAGATCGGATTCGATCCGGTTTTTTTGGATATGCGATTTTTCGGATCGGCAATATAGTGATCCGTATCCGATCCGGAAAAAAATCGGATATCCGGATATTCGGATAATCGGATCGGATATTCGGATATCCGATTATCCGAAAATATATTTTGATTTAATTATTTTTTCGAATTTGAAATTCGTATTTATGAAATTTTAAAAATTTCGAATATAACAAACAACAAATTGATAAATATAACAAGATTTACATCTATGAACATTTTGATTTTTTTTTAATTTTCGGATGTAACAAGCACCAAATTGTTAAAAATAACAAAATTAATATTCATAAAAATTTGAATTTTCGGATTTTCGGATAATCCGAAACTTGAAATATTGCGATCCGTATCTGATCCGAAAAATTTAAAATCGGATCGGATATCCGATCCAAAAATAAAAATCGGATCGGATATCAAAAATTTCGGATCGGATCAACGGATAATTGAATCGGTCAGATCGGATATTTTTGAACACCCCTAGTGGCGGATCTACATGTATGGTTGGGGCCTGTGCCTACTATGAACTTTTTAAAATTTACACATTTAGCTTCGATTTTCGTAATTTTTATGAATTAATCCTTAAATTTTATAACTTATGTCCCGCTCACCTTCAAAAACAAAATCTGGATCCGCCACGACCTTGAGCATTGTACAAATAAACAAAAAACTAGTTGTACTTATTTTTTAAACAGAAAAACAGATGTTAAAACATTGCTACATTAAACTATAAATCAATACTCGATGACAAACAGTCAAACATATTGAAGAAATTAAAAAAGAGGGAAAATTCTTTTAAAGTGCAGATTTTCTTTTTGATGCAGAAAGTAGCCTTTACAATCTATTTTCCAAATTTCAGTTACGCTTCTCCAGCTGCGGTGACTTAGCTTGGTTTCGGAGGGGACCGATCCCTGTGCTGCGGCGGTTTATTTGGTAGTGGAGAGCGAATGGGTAGCGGATCCTTCTGCAGACTCCGACGGGCCAAACTTTGATGAACCGGATATTCTGCCGTACGGTGGAGTTTGAAATCAGATTCCAATGTATAAATAAATAAAAAAAAGTTAATTGCACTGTGGCTTCTCAAATTCTGGTTCAATTTTGATTCAGGACATAAACTCTAAGAATGTTGTAATTAAGTCCTCAAAGAATATTGTATCAGTCAATCCTTTCCTTAGGTTAATCAATAGCAGTGGCGGAACTTAGGGTAAGAGTTTTAAGGGGACTAAAATTTTCAAAAATTTTGAGGGTTTAACTAAGATTTTTAATAATTTTGAGAGATTTAATAAGAATTTTTAAAAATTACGAGAGGAGACTTATTAAAAATATTCAAAATTTAATATAATATTTTAAAATCTTGAGGGGGCAAATTGAAATATTTTAAAATTATAGGGGGTCAAATTTGAATTTCTCAAATTTATTTGTATTCATCACATGGACAACTCAAATACGATGTATTAAAAACAACCATGCTTTTAAAATTCAATTCAAATGTTCTAAACATGCTTCATATCAGATTTGAATTGACATTTAACACCATGATTAACACGATATCAATCGTACGAGGATTGAATTGTAATAAACTAAGTAAGAAAGGGGGATTAAGGAATTGAACCTTGGGAAGCTGAGAAGCGAGGGGTTGATGCATGCGCTCCTTCTTCCATTCATTTCCTTTTGCCTTTTTATATCTAATTGTGTTTCTTCTTCTTCTTATTATGGTAATTTATAATCTATTTATAGAAAGCAACAAAATCTTACTTTTCCCTTTGTTTCATGTGAACTTGAAATAGTCTGAAATACTTTTAAATTCCATGCTTTTGGAAAATGTCAAAAAAAAAAAAAAGAAGCGTAGATTAGAAGCAAGGTTTTGTCCCTCTAATTCTTCACTTTAAATATATTTAATTTCTAGTCTCGTGTAATGTACGAATTAATTCAAATTCGTATATTTACACGAGTAATGATGGAGAAAAAATTTATAATAAGATTTAAATTTGAATATTTTTGTGTGGCTTCCTTGTGTTGTAATCCATTTTGTTATAACAGCTTTACCCGCCTGCAAACGTACGTGAATTTTATTCAAAACTAGAAATATATAAGTATTAATAATATTAACAAAATCATGTCCGAACAAATAGATATATTCATTTATTCAGTACAGGGGAAGATTTTCGTATGTTGGTCCGGTCCGGTCCGGTCTTGGGTCTTTTATTAGAAACCCTTTCCTGACTAAACTCTTTCTTGGTTACAAGGTTGAAATATTGACGAATCATTACACAAATTAAACATCTTCACATCAACATTAGCTTAGCTCGTCAATATTAGAGGTGTTTATCAAGCGAGTGGATCACAAGTTAAATAATGTTTAACTCAATTAGAAAACCGTTTGATTAAGTATAATTTAAATTAATAAGCACAATTAAATTTTGTTCTGACTTGTGTTGGTTAAAAAAACTTGTTTATTAAGCTCGTCAAAATTTTTATCTTGTTTTTTAATAAAAACTTAACAATTTTTTACCTAGTTTTGCTCGACTCGTTAAGCTCGTCTGCTTAATATAGACATAAATTAACAAATTTAACAAAGAAAACTATCAAAATAATGTGTGAAGCTATTCCAAAATCTAAACTCCAAAGTAACAATCCACAAATACACCAAAGTAACAAATTATATATATATAAAAAATTAACGAGCTGCTCGTGAACTTATGGAGTCGATTAGACCTTGTTCGACTCGAATCGTTAAGGTATCGAGTTCGAGTTTAGTCAATTCGAGTTGAGCTTTAATTGAGTTTTGACCGCTCGAGCTGTTCGTAAGCTGCTCAACTCAATTAGTGCCCACAATTAGGATAAGATTAACCTAACAACAATACAGAAACACAGAAGGCAAGACACATGCTGGAAAATTTCAGGCACCTTGACGCCATTCTCTGCAACCCAAAATTCTCAAATTACTTTTTTTTCCTCAGTAGAGAAAACAAGATATCAATCTCAACATATCAGGAAAAAACCAATAAATACTGAATTTGGACCTCAAATTTATTATTATTAGTTCTATGATCAACATATGTTCTCAATCTTTGATATATGGAATCCTAATGGCTCCTTCGATTTTCCTACTGTAAATGTCACCAAAGGCATACACAAGATCCTTGACATGAAACACTTCAGTATAACCATTCTGAGATTTTATGATTTATTCATCTGTCAAAAGAATTGCAACCATTCAGCATACGCGTAGGCGAAAAAAAAGCTACAAAACACATAATCTAGTTTGTAGAATAATTTAAACACATCTAAGAGTGCAAAAATGGAGCTAAAGAAACATAATCTAGTTTGTACAACACATTTAAGAGTAATTAGAACATATCAGACAATGAGCCAACTACCTTCTCTGTACAACCATATTAATGACAAAAAGACATTGAACAACCTACCTACTTTCAAGAGAGAATTCCAAGTCCAACATGTCAGACATTAACAACAAAAAACCATTTTACCTTATTGTCGTTCAAGTTGTAATCAGTACCCCTATTACCTTTTAGAGATCGCTTTAGCCATGATATTCTTCCATTTATCCTTAAGGTCAGCTGGAAGACGAGTCAAGTGGAAAACAGAACGACCCTGTTCCAAAATTTTCCTCCAGGGAATGTTTTTGTTTACTTTAGTTGAAAATTCCTGCACCAACTCCTGCAGTCGATAAAATTAAATTCTTCAATTCTAGCAAAACTACGCCATCCAATCAGTGTAGACAAGAAACACGCATGCCTAAACACTACCACAATGTGCAATCTAGCAAAAGCACCAAGAGTATCAAGGCACCTTTCCTGGCCATGTGCCAATAAGGGCAAAAGGCAGAAGAAAGGCGTGCCTCACATCTTGGAGATGTTTTGCACCAAGTCTTACAGATTGTTAAAATAAAGAATAGTTCAGGGGAAGTAGAAATCATTTTGTTAGAGCATAACCGGTACTAACAAAACCACACCATGCTCATGTGTGCATCAGAAGCTGATAACTTAGAATTCTTGATTTAATGGGATCTTTCTAAGGATCATGAACTGAGGATAGACATCCTTTTAATAAGTTCGCAAAGGATGCATGACTTCTAGAAATACTACCTATTTATTCGCTGAACAATAGGATCGATTCTATTCTGACCACTCATGTCATTGGCCGTTAAAAACTTAACAGAAATAGCGATGTGGCCCGGATATAATACTATCAATTTTAGTCTCAAACCTTATACATTCTATCAATTTGGTCTTACTTCGAAATGATTCAATAAATTTAGCACTTCACATTTATAATTTTTTTTATCAATTTAGTCATCCCACACTAACCACTGCTAATTTGCAACTACAAAAATGAAATGGAGGAATTTCATTGCCTCTTCGAAACTGAGATCAAGTTTCAGCCTAAACTAATCTAATAATCAAAATCAAGAAAACGTTACAAAAACATCAATTCCAATGGCTCTTCCTTGAAACTGATGCTTCACCTTAAACTAAACCCAAATCATTTGGATTTCTTACCAAAAAAACTTTGGGATAAGAACCTCTTTATTGTCCCTGCCGAGCCCATGTTGGTTCCACCAATGATCGATGGCTTTGGCATTCCTGACAAACACGAGCAAAAACGATGACAATGAACCCAACTAGTAAATCCTTCGTTTCTTCTGAATTTTCATCCAATTATCGATTCTCCAGTAATTCCCTTCTCACCCAGCAAGCACCAGCAATCACGCCGCTGCCCTACGAACGCACCCACACCAATGCCACACTGGGCTTTTAAGAGGATCCAAGTCAGTTGCTTGGTGGTGCTTTTTTGCGAGTACCGATCAGGGTGTTACAGACGAGGAAATCGTCTTTAGATGGAGCTTGGAGCTCCTCCATTGACAAGTTTGGGTTTTTCATTTTAACTGAGTTGTGTTTTTGAGAGATATGCAGGGTGTCGTCAAGGGAAAACATAAGCTAAAGGAATGAATTTGGGGGTTTTGGTGGACTTTGAGGGTTTAACGAGGAGAGAACAGTGAACAAAATTGAGGCTGAAGTTCAGAGGTGAGAAAGTCCTTTTTTTTTTCCTCGAGAAACAAACGGAAAGAGAAAGAATTAAGATTTAAAAGAGATTATGCGGAGAAAATGAGAACTAAATTGACTGAATGTGTAAATATGGAGTGTTAGATTTATTGAATACTTTTAAATTAGGACCAAATTACTAGAATGTAGAAATTTTGGGACTACAATTATTATACTAGACCACGTCACCATCCACAAAAAGGGAAACAGGAATGCATGTTAACCAATGAAAGTTATGTTTCAAATGTAAAGAAAAATAAAGTAAACATGAATGTAGCAAAAATCAAGTTGAACCTATCCAAAGTTAATACATGTTAGCAGATACAGAACTATAAAAAGACAGGAAAACGTCGATAATTTCATACCTTCAACATATCTTCCTCTTCAGCTGACCAGTTTAGTCTCCTACGCTTTTCACTACCCATTATGGGTAACAAACTGAAATTTAGATGAAAAAATAAGGTAATTTTATAGCGTAGTACTTAACGAAAAACCAAGGCCCCAAACTATGATGCATCCCATGCACAAGATGGACTTTTTTTTTATGAATATTGCCTTTCTTAAACAAAAAGAAAATGTGAATAAACTTACAGTCGCTTGCATGAATTTTGGCATACCACAGAGGTTTTTTCAGTTATAGCTTTTCTCTCTTGGTTCAAATACAAATTATTTGCACTGGTACTTGGTTGAAAAACAATGTTGAGGGGTTCTGCCTTGATAACTATTTGTCTGTCATGATTTTGACACTTGTGGAAGGTACTTCCGACATTTGGGAGCACTGGCTCTCCTTGATCAGTTTCATCATATTCACTATTACGAATTTCTATATCCTCCCGCATCCTTTCTTCATTCCCAACCTTGCCAGACCGATGAGCTCTAGAGAAGCTTCCCACATCGGATTTTTCTTTGTTTATCGACTCAACACCCAGCGTTTCATCTTGATTATGATGAGTGGTCTCTTTATCATCATCATTTAGCCCATTTCCACAATCACCATAACTCACTTCCCTTGCCATTGTTGATACACTTGCATGTATAAAGTTGGATAGTTCCTTCTCCGCCAACATAGCTTTCAGTCTTAACTCTTTGAGCCTGGACACTTCTTGCTTGTACAAACAATAAGGGCAGTAGAATTTACCCCTTTCATCAAATCTTGGTTTCCAAGTCATGCACTCCTCATGGAAAGCAACTGGGCAGCCATTTTCGTTGCAGACGAAAACCTGACCCCTTCCGCTATTGCATTCAAAACAATACTCTCCTTTTAACAAATCAACCACAATGTGGTTTTTGGCACGGTTACCTTTTGCACATCTATCAACCATCTCCTCCTCATCACCATCCACCTTGTCATCAAGGTCCGCACGGATGCCATCATTAACATTGCCGTTACCAGTACCATCAACATCAGCATTGCTATCATTATGATTATCCTTTATTCGACTGGAACCAGCATCCCCAAATGTTCCATGATTCATACCATCTACATGGTGTTCTCCATTAGCTTCAACCTATGCCAAAAGTGATAAGCTTGACATTAAACAGCGTAAATCATGTTTCAGATCTTTCACTTTGACATTACGTATACAAAGGCTACAATCTCTATCGAAACTATAGTATTTTCAACGAATTTACAGTTGTCTCAAGAAACCACTAAAGGTCGTTCTTTTAAATTTATAATTATCTCTATGGTTTCAGTTAGTGGTGCTAGCGGCGCCATCCGCCGCCACTAAAGACCTCAATAGCGCGTGTGAGCAAATTTCACATCTGTAGCGGCGTATCACGGCCGCAGACAGAAGTTTAACGGAAAATAGCGGCGATCATATTTCAAAAAAAAAATATCTTTCTCAAAAAAAGTGAACATAGAGAGAGAGATTAACAAGAAATCAGACATTTGATTTTTCAGAGTGATGTAGACAAACCTAGTCATGAGTGAGAAATATTGAAGATCAGGGTTTCAAAAAATACCTTAATTGATTTCATGGGCAGCCGGGAACTTGAATGCAGGAGAGGGCCCTGATCTGGCATTGGGGGAGATCAAATAAGAGATAGAAAAAGAAATAGGGAAGATTGACGAGACAGTGGTTTTGGAGGAGCTTTTTAAGTAAATTTCAGAGAGAAAGAAGATAATCAACAACTAAATATGTTCGATTTCATGTTTTTTTTAGAATAACACAATGTCATCTATACACAAGTTAGGTTTATTTTTTTTATATAATTTATAATAAAAATATCAACTATCAATTAATTTAAGGATTTAATTCAGGGTTTAAACCTAAATTTTAAATTATAAAACTTTAAATATAAATTTTAAATTAAATTACTAAAACTAATGTACTTGTGAAAACTTTTGATTTCAACCGTCTGTATATAAAATAATTACCCTTAAAATAAAGTGTAAACTTTTAAGATTAAAATTTGTTATTATGTCAGTTTTATTCATTGTTACATCAATTTTCTATCTAAAAATGTATGATTGATGGTCATTCCGTAAGTTTTGATAAATTAAGTGATTAGTTTTTAATATTTTAAATATGGTTGATACGGGTGTTAATTTATTTTCTTTATACGATGATTGAATTGGACCTAACCCTCTAAACCTTAGATCAGGAGCTACTATTAGTTGAACAATTATGAACATATTATCTCCAAAAAGCTACAACAATAATTGTATCAACCACCTAGAAATTAACGGCTTATTAATTGAATAGTTGTTGTATATGAATTTTTATTATTTAACTAATTTCTTATTTGTTAATTTATTATTATAATATTTGTTTTTTCTATATTTATGAGTTATGTGGCGTTGATAAGCAAGTAATTTTTCTTTAAAATCTATAAATAAAACAATACAAATAAAACGAAGGTAGCATGAAACGAAGGATGCGCAACCAGCATTGTGTGTGCTTCCTTGAGATGAAATTCCAGAATCGAGAGATCCAAATCCGCATGAACCAGCTTGTTTACCACCATCGTGGGGTCACCTTCCAGCTCGATCGCCACCCGACCTCTCTCGATAGCAAGCCGCATCCCAACGGCGAAGCCATGGACTTTCAACCAAACCTGCCTCAGCACAATCCACCTTGACCTGGGCCAGATCCTCACAATCTCTAGCTATCACTCCTACAGTTAACATTTATTTTCACCATATTTGCATCAGGGCACCTAAGTATGAACGTTCGAGGAAGAGCCAGTGGAAGGAGCAGCAATTCCAGCTGAAGCAGCCGCGAACTCACGCTGCGGTACACGAGCATTGGCAACAATTAACTATGCAGGTTGCAGCTACTGGTCATGCTGCATAGTATTTCTTTGATTCCAAATGTTCCATAGCAGCACTAGAAAATCAGCAATCTCATCGGGAGTAAGCAGGTCCAAACCCTCCTCCATGCAGCTAAGAACTGAATATGAATGGCTATTAGCAAGCTGTCCACGAAGGCCCCCCCAAATGCAACACCTCCTGTGTACCTGCACAATCACGTAAAACATGCATTATTGACTCGATATCCGTTTGACATATAGGATACAAACCTGGAGCTAGCCCTGTAGCTTGAAGCTGTGCACCAATTGGTAACGCCTCCTGCGCGATACGCTTCCTCTCTGTCAGTCGATTTATTGTTCTTTTGCAACCAAAGATATCCAGAGTCGTGCTTACCCCGTATCACGATATCACCATGAGTAGGGGCAATGGCCACGCCAAACACCGTATCAGTATCATCACTGCTGAAGACACTCCGAAGATGCAGCTTGCCCTGGATGCATAAATTACCCACAGCAGAGAGGGGATAAAGGACTATCCACATAAGTCATATAAAAAAACTAAAGTCATTGGTCTAGTGGTATGCTTATTGCTTAGGGTGCAAGAGGACCTGACTTGTATTCTTAGAAGGATTATTATTCTATATATTTGTAGTAAAAAAAAAAAATCTTCCATAAGCGTGCAGGTGTACGTATGTCATCATAACTAGTTGGATCAATAAAAGAGAACAAGAAAAAATACCAAAGGATGTTATTAAAGAAAGCGAAGCTTTCTATCTGATAAAAAAAAGTGAGAAATAACAGCATTTCATCCTCTTATACGTGCCACTGCCTTTTCCAAAGACCAAACAAATGCATGATTTAATTAATCAATCAATCTTCACGGACGAGAAAAGATAATGAACAAAACAGAATGATGTTATGAAGCCAATGGTGCCTGTAGACAGCAACACTGCAACCGCCATGATCGTGGAGTAATCAAGATAAAGAATGGCCGACACCGGACCACTCAAACTCTGTAAGTCAAATACCAGGTAGTTGATGGAGTATAGGAACACGTACAGCGCAACCGAACCGGAGGCAAAGAAAGCGTTCCACTTCCACCACCACCGCCATGATCGTGGAGTAATCAAGATAAAGAATGGCCGACACCGGACCACTCAAACTCTGTAAGTCAAATACCAGGTAGTTGATGGAGTATAGGAACACGTACAGCGCAACCGAACCGGAGGCAAAGAAAGCGTTCCACTTCCACCACCACCGCCAGTCCTCGATGCAGAGATGCATGTAGGTAAGCACCACTGATATTTCAGCACAAACGATTATCAGTAGAAGGAGAAGTATAAGCAAGAAGCCGAACACGTAATAAAACCTGCCGAGCCAGATGCTAGAAAGGATGAAGAGTTCAATGAACAGGGTTCCGAATGGAAGGGTCCCAGCACTATTTGCGTGCAGGAATCTCACGAGGGATCTGATTGGTTCGTACAGGGTATTGAATCTCTTCAGCTCAAGTCCCTAAGTATCCTCCTACGAGAGTGAGAGGCACAGAAATGCAGAACCAGAGAGACAATAGTACAAAATACAGTGAAATGGGAATTGCACTAGTGCTTTTGCTGCCCCATAGAACAAAATTCAATGCTGTAAGGATAACAAAGACAATCCCGGGAAAGAAGCATGCAACTGACCAGGAAAGGGACTTCCATCCTGCTGCTGTTCCTTTGAGGGTTCTCCAGAGGCGAACAGCAACATACCCGGCAGCAATACCCAAGAAAAGATACAGAACGATCATC